>JAVTVY010042991.1:0-19308 GCA_036873755.1 Hanleya hanleyi | reverse complement strand
GCTTATGAATCCCCAGAGGAGATACATGTACACATCGTCCTAGAGGGGAAGTCCGCCCAATTGTTTCCTTCCTCCTTTGAATCACCCAAGATAGTATCTATACCTACACTTGTTCTGCGGCACTTGGGGCTGATTACGGCGTGTGTGGTCTGTACCACAGATGTTTGGCAAGTTATTCAGCTGGGGGGTATCGTCAACAATAGATCTATTGTTGACGATACCCCCAACTAATTAACTTGCCAAACACCTGTGGTCTGTACATGGAAATAACTCATAATGCTGAGGGGGTTTTTTTTCGATCAAAAACTTAAAAAAAGAAAAGAGTTGTCCTGAAATCTTCGGTCCTGGATGAAAATTTGGACTCGGGAAACAATAGAATGATAATGATATCCATGGTTGACCAGGAAGTGCTCCTGGTCTGTTCCTGTAGTTTTGAGACATTTACGATACAGATTTTCCCTTGTAACAAAAATATGACACCTCAAACTAAGCCCAAAACCAATCAAACAATAAAACTTCGTAATATATCATGTGGAAATATAATTGTTTGAGTAGCTCCGGTGGGGCCTTGCGCTTCCACGTACGATCCTATATATATATGAGAAGAGAAATCCAATTGTTTAGCCAAATGTATAACATTTGGTGAATAAGAGAAGAGGCAATTAGCGGCACAGAGGTGAGAGGAAGTGTATTTCCCATACAATATCCTCATCCATTTGTGTGATCTTTGGTTCACTAGAACCTAATCGCATTTGAACGTTTGACCACCCTGTATATAATCGACACTTTGAAGGTGAATGGTGGATATCCACTGTCACCTGTATGACATAAGGATATTTTAAGAAGATAATTTGGACGAATTGGTATTGATCTATGGCATTAATGTAATTTTATAGCTGGAATGTTTGTTATCTGTTTAATATCCCGTGAACATGAACACGGGGAATCTCACTAGATGGATGAACTCAGTAGTGTAAAAAGTGTAATAAATAGTGTAATAAATGCTTTATAATATTGTTGATTTAAGTTTTATTAATCAATTAGCAAAGGGTTCAATATAAAATACATACATACATACATCATTTATTTTAGAACTTAGTTTGAAAGGAAATGATTTTGAGTTCAATGATCAAAAATACCAGCAGATAAGTGGGTGCGCGATGCGGAAAAGGTTTAGTCCAAATTTCGCTTCTATTAATGTAGCTCAGTTGGAAGAAGCTGCCCTAAAAAAATCGGACAACAGCCACTTTCATATCTTAGATTTCTTGATGATATGTTTGTACTGTGGAATCATTCGAGAGAGTAATTAGGTACATTTTTGTTATATTTTGAATAACCACGACCCCATATAAAACTCCAACTCCAACACAGAATATGTGGACTAGTTAGATGTTACAGTTTTCAAGGGACCTGCATTCGTCAATACGGATCAGCTGGATTACAAGGTGTTTTTCAAACCAACTGACACACACGAGCTATTACATTCTGAATCCTTCCACCCTTCACATACATTTAAGGGTATCGTGAAGTCTCAAATTATTCGTTTTCACAGGAATTCTAGTGACCTATCTGAATCAGTCGTGCTCAATCGTGTTCAAGGCACTGCGAACTCGAGGCTACTGAGCTCGTTCTCTCCGTAAAATAAAATCAGACACTCTCCGACAATTTACGAGTTATAACACAGGGGACATATTGGAATCTGAACCTATTAGGATCAAACACATTCGACCTAGGTACGGTGATGGGCGACCTGAAAGATGCGGTGAAAGAGCGGTGTAAACTTGACTCATTTATCGCTACGCCTTGTACTTTCAAAAGTGAACAAATAAAAAAATGAGTATCAAATGAGAGAATGTCTCAACTGCGACTCTGTCAACCTGATTTATCTGATAATCGCGCAATACAACGAACTCCAGTCCAAATTAAAGAAAGGACAATTTGACTTGAGACCAGTTATTGCCTACCAAGTACATGTATACAAGAGCTCACGTGACATCCTGGCAAGCACTAAGCTACATCCATTATCATTACCTACATAAGCAGTGGGAATTATCTGGGTAACTGACATGTCATTAACTTATGGCCGCAATCAACCCCCCCCATCACTTCCCATCTCAGAATTACTTACATATAAGGTTTCATATCAGCATAAACACTATGCTTGTATATTACTCAAAAGAGATGTATCGCATGCTATGACACGAAGCTGGAAACATAAGCTGTCATTTTAAGTCCACAAGAAACTTGTCTATAGCAACACTTTTAGTAAAACAGTTTGTTTACAGCCCTTTGCCCGTGCCTACATTTAACAAAATATACATAATTTATTGCTATCTACTTCATTCATAAAAATATATATTCAGTTTCGTAATGTTTATTACATACATAGATTATGACTATATCTGCGACGGTTGTGATGATGGTGGTGATTGTTGTGGTGGTTGGTGCTTGTGGTGGTGGCTGTAGCGGTTGTTCTTGTGGTGGTGGTGGTGATGGATGTGATGGTTGTGGTGGTGACTGTGGCGGTTGTTCTTGTGGTGGTGATGGATGTGATGGTTGTGGTGGTGAATGGCAGTTGTTCTTGTGGTGGTGGTGGTGATGTTGGATGTGATGGTTGTGGTGGTGGTTGGTGCTTGTGGTGATGGTTGTGGTGGTGGTTGGTGCTTGTGGTGGTGGTGGATGTGAAGGTTGAGGTGGTTGTTCTTGTGGTGGCGGTGGTGGTGGATTTGGTGGTGGTTGTTTTGGTGGTGGAGGTGATGGTGGTGGTTGTTCATGTGGTGGTGGTGGAGGTGCATGGTGGATTTGGTGGTGGATGTGGTGGTGGGGGAGGTGATGGTTGTGGTGGCTGTTGCGGTGATGGTAGTTGTGGTGGTGGACGCGAGACTTTATCTAAAATTATGACTGTATCGAGTGGACTGTTCGCATTCTTGAAGAAACCGTCGAACGCATCACATCGTCAGTACTATAGCCTTATCATGTTGGAAGTAGACAACATTAACCGTGCTGATAGGTGAATCAAATTATATGTAGACCAGGCTAGAGCTTTCCTGAAACAAATAGCGCATCAGAAGGTGGATGGAGACCAGCCTTCAAACATTTTGTAACATATAAGGGAGATAATAGATTTGAAGATGATGGTGATGGCGATATGCGGTTGTTCGCTTTTTGATATATTACTTTTACGACACTAGCATGGCGACAGCATATATATATCCTGCATGACTATGATATTACGCATGGTTAGCTATAATTTTAGCGAGGAAACACCAGTTATACTACTTCTATTGTCTCAAACATCTACGATATGTACTAAGACACTCTCCCGATTAGACGCTTTACGTAGACATATGAAATCAATTCCGCCGGGAGTAATTCAAATTCCGATAGGCAGATCCGACTATTGTCGAATTCATAGATGATACACAAATCCACCAGAAATGCGGCTTAAACTAAGCAAAGATGAGACAACATATATATCAGATACCGAGAAGAGCTTACATCATTACGAAGAAAGTTGCCGGACCCACTGGAAGTGGGAAAACCGTTTTGATAAATAAGTTAATACGATGACTTGATAACTATATTGAGCCCAGCCCAAAGAGAATTATCTACTGTTGTGACAAATGGTAGCATATGTTCGCTGACATGAGAAGTAGAGTTCTGGGAATAGAGTTTGTGAAGGGTGTACCTTTAAATCTTGGAATTGACTATTTCAATTATGCTTTCTTGAACTTGATAATAATCGACGACCTTATGATTGAGGCCAAGCAGTGTATGATAATTTCAGACCACTACAACGAGTCAGTTATTTACATAGTGCAAAATTTATTCGACCAAGGCAAGGCCTTAAGGATATCGGCTTGAATTGCCAGCATGTCGTTCTATTTTAATAATTCCATCGACAAGCAATTCATTATTAGGTCGCCGAATTCACTCTAAACAACTCGATTACTTCAACAAAGCGTATATAGATGCAGTCTCTTCACCTTATGGACATTTAATCATCGACCACAAACCAACTACGTTTGAAAGTCAAATGTTGAAGAAAAAGGTACTTCGAGGTGTTACATCGACAAGGCGAAGATCTGAAATTGCTGAAAAGACTGTACAAGCTTGAGATGGCCTATATATACGGAAAACCTCACGTTGAGTTGAAGGGAATGACCCACAACAAGGTCAAGGTCAGAGTACGGATATGAATGATGAGAGGATTCCACGTGAAGGGAAATACAGAGGTTGAGAGTGATTATGAAGAAACTTTACATACTAAGGAAATAATCCAAACTACAGAAACGTATTAAATGTAACTCCAACTTCGAGTTTATCTGTTAGGTGATAAATGCACCCTGATCCTACACACGATTCTGATTGGTCGTAAAGACGACGGCGCGTTGGTGGCGGGCTGGCGGCGCTCTGGCGGCGTACGACATCAGTGCTCCTCCGCACCCATTACATATGGTACATGTAACTGTCCTCTATTAGTCTGTGTTATTATTTTAATTGTATTTTGTCTTGTTTATTCTCTGTCTGTATATAGATTAGCGTGCCCTTAAGGCCTATAATTTAGCATTGTACATGTATGGCCATGTATGTTTGTGTTTGTATTGCCTTTAGCCCTCGTGGCATAAGTGTGCAAATAAATCTATCTAAATCTATCTATGTGCTGTGAGTGCCCCATTTTTACACTACTGAACTTTTACGTTATGATATACCGTTATATATTTAAATGAAAAAGTTAATTGATTTAATATCAAACTTTCATTAAACAATATACAATTTGTATGAGAAATCCAACTACGAGTTTTTCAGTTAAAGTGAATGAGAGATGATTTTGTGATCATTTCCCCAGGATGATCGCCAACAGAGAGATCGATGTCTACTCTGTGACCTCTGTCAATATACCGCCATCAATATATCAGCTCCATTAGATTGTACCTGTGATTGTCACACGATCAATCAAGTTGGCTATTGATACTCCGGTCCCCTGGGTGTATCAATGTAAACAATACAGGACTAACTGTCTCGTTGTCTCTCGGTAACACAGGAATTCTTGTTTATTGATGTGATGAACATGACAGAAATCCAACATTGTGGGTTAACCCCACAGCTTCTCTCAACAGTGTGATATAAGACCAATACTGCATTTCACACAGACGTGTACTAGAACAGTTTTCTTTGAAAGTCTCACGTTTTAGTCAACATGTGACCCTGGATACCGATCTGATTTCGTTTTTAATATCCGAGAAGCTTTTTTACACATCTCTGGGTCAATACCAATTCATTTATTATAGTCTATATCATGTGATAATTCAGGAGGAAAAACATATAGTGAAGTTACTTTAATATCATAACAGAGTTGTTGGCAGACATATCCATTCTATGGAATGGTTTCATCAGCTGTCATAATCTGCATGTCTGCCAGAACGGCGGCCACTATTTGTTGTGGTGTAAACTTTTTTATCCCTTCCGCTAAGGTTTCAATATCATGAAAACAACTAAACAAAAGTCGATTACTTGAACAGATAATAATTTTATATCGATCTAAGCCTAGTTATAAGTTGGGTTCCAAAGTCATCAGCGATCAAAAATGTGGAACTGACGCGTGTGTGGGATTTATACACAACTTAGAGCAAACTCATGGGGATTGCACACAAAATTGACCAGACAATTCCGCTGATTAAGCGTATTATTATAGTCCATGTCGTTTCATAAAGCAGAAAGTATAAAACACATGGTCATATAGGAAATACAGGTGGGATTAGAAATGACATAGATAGCTGTCGTCAACAGGCTGTTCGTATCTATAGATTCATTCCATATTACAGATGTGTTATCTTAAGAATAACTCGATACCGAAATCCATATAGTGTTATGCCGCATTATATAGAGAGAGAATTAGATTTAATGTCGCGGTCAGCAATATTCCAGTTTTATATAGCGACAAACAATATAAAATTCTATGGAACAATATTACAGATCTTTCACAAATCAACCGTTGTTAAACAATCTGATAAGAGACTTTTTGTCTACCATGTCCGTACACTTAACCAACGTGACGTCAAACTCAGCCCCAAAGTCCCAAATAACTCTTTCATGTTTACCACACCCGGACACTTTATTAACAGCTTTAAGAAAGTCCCCTTTTACCGTAACATCATCATCATTCTACTCAATTTTTCCGTATATTTCTCAGTGAATTCACAGTAATATGTTTTTAACATCTGAAGAATTTCATTTTTCATACTCTCGGGAGGAGAAATCGTCTTCTTTGAACGAGGTTGAAGAGGAGTCCGCACCTGATATTTAGGTAGATAGACCAAATAGACCAGGTCCCTGCATCCATTTCCTCTCCCCAAGAGAGAGAGAGGCGTGAGGGGATTGAGGGGGAGAATGCTAGACACAGGGAGCAAGAATTGCGTATGAAGGAAATACAAGTTAGGACAGTTTGAAGATCTGGTAGATATGAGAAAAGACATAGCCCAGAATTTGTCCTAGCATGGAATATTAGACTGGTTCCTGAATTTAATGAGGATGAGGTGGAGCATATTTTATATGTTTAGAGAAAATTACTAACAGTGTAAAATGACCAGAAAATATCCGGACCCTGTTGCAACAAAGTGTATCTGTAGGCAAGGCAACTGAAGTTTAGACATCATTATCAGTGGAACAGTCTGGTAACTATGCAGTGGTAAAGGCTGCCATTTTGAAATTTGAAAACATAAAGCGGCAGTGAGTAAAGACTTCGATGGAGTTTGCAAGGGAGAAAGAGATGGTATTTGATAGGTGATATAGGTCATTACAGGTTGGGGAGGGATATGACCAGTTGAAGGACGTTCTTCTTGTGAAAGAATTTAAGAACACTATTCCCTTGGATATTAAGACCCACCTGGATGAACAAAACGTAGTCAAGTTAGAGGACAGCAGTTATAACTGATGACTACGAATTAACTCACGAGAAAACTGATAAATTCCAGTATGGGAATTATGGGAAGGAGTGAAACCGTGGAAAATTTGGCAATAAGTCAAGGCGACAGGGTAGGCTCTGGATTAGAAATAAAGACAAATGGAGCCTGGTAAAACCTTTTCTAAGTAATGGAATGTACCTACATGCCACTACTGTTCGAAGAAAGGTCTCCTTATGGCGGATTGTTGGAAAGGGAAATAAACTAGTCGCTTTCGTTTGATTGAGAGTTATCTCGCATTCGTTAAAAACTGAAAAGTTGATTTAGTCATTTCACAAAGTACCCGACAAAGCAGATGTTAATGCAAATTAGAGATCGGAAGGTTACCAAAGTTTAGTCTAATGGAGAAGTGTCCCCAGTTAATGCGGAGGGAAAAAACAAACCTGTAATTCTCTTGACATATACTGGGGCGTCAGTCTTGGAAGTTATCTGATGTTATGGCCCTGCCTAGGGATAGTTCTGTGAACAATGAAAATTATATTCCTGTTCCCTTATACAAAGTTAACCTGAACAGTGATTTGGTCACAGGGCCAGTAACAGTAGGGATTGTTAAGACAATTCCCATTGAGGTTGTGACCATTTTACTAGGAAATGACTTAGCAGGGATAGTATGGAGACCGCATTGTCCACAAAAGAAGCAGAGGACGTCCCTGAACGTTTCTATTTGAAATCTGGTATATTAATGTGGAAGTGGAAGCCCAGCTATTGAAAGTTGGTCAGTTCTACACAAGGTAGTGGTACCCCCGGGCTATCGGAATGAGATCTCATGCGTGGCTCATGATATCGCGATACTAGTCCATTTGAGCCTCAAAAAGACCATGCAAGAGTAGTAGGTAGCAACCCGATCAGGTAAGGTTTTGCCGGGTGAGGTAACTCTTCCATCACCAGGGGGCGCTGTGCCGTATGACGTCACTTCCGGTCTGGGTGAATGGAGCGTGACCTCTGTATGACGTCACTTCCGATTTGGGTGAATGGGGCGTGACTTGTGAGAATGATAGGAGATGTACTGACCTGTCTGTGGGGATGTCGTTCATCTCCGTGTCTTTTCGGTGAGAGGAGCATGCACTGGGGTTTTTCCCCACAATGTCGTTCACCTCCGTATTTCTTCGGTCAGGGCCGTGGGAGCTTGTACTGGGTTTTTCCCACAATGTCGTTCACCTCCGTGTCTTTTCGGTGAAGTCCGTGAAGATGTGGCGGGAGGTACCGAGAGATGTGACGGAGGTGTGCGAAGAGACACGGAGATGACCGAAGAGGCCCGATGAGTTCGTTGAGGTCCGTGAAGATGTGCCGGGGGTGACCGAAAAGACCCGGAGGTGACCGGAGAGTGCCAGAGGTGACCGAAAATACCCGAATGTGATCACCGGAGAGTGCCGGAGGTGACCGAAAAGACCCGGAGGTGACCGGAGAGTGCCGGAGGTGACCGAAAATACCCGAATGTGATCACCGGAGAGTGCCGGAGGTGACCGAAAAGACCCGGAGGTGACCGAAAAGACACACGGAGAATACCGAAAACACCCGAATGTCACGAAAAAACGTATAAATGGGGGAAATTTTAGGGGTTTGGTGCATTCATTGGACTGCCAAACGGAGCTATCTCACCTGCCTGCCTGCCTGACCAGCCTGCCTGACCAGCCAACCAGCCTGAACCACTCTGACGAGAGGAGCTATTGGCCTCACTGCAGCATGAGACGTGGAGAAGATTTTCCAGGGGACCCAGCAGCACCTCCGGCTGAAGTCTTGCCCCAAGACGAGCGTGTGAGTGACATTTATCAACGTCACTGGACCACCATACGCCATTGTTTTCACCGTCACCGTCGTCTATTGGTATAACTTTCGACTGCAGGACCTCACGTATCTTTCTACCTATGCCGAGAACATTTTCACAGACCAGGTGACAGCTTTCAAGTTGAATATGACATTCGGTTACATCTTACGGCACAAAGAGACGGACCAGTTGCGGTATTACTACCCCAGCAATAATACCTATGTGTTTGACCAGCCCTTCACGGTGACGGATGCGATTTCTCTGGAGCCACTCATCGACCAACTGACTACGTTGGACCCATTGGAATGGGCCCGGTTGCAACGCCCCAATACCAAATGGCTTGTGGAAATGGTCACCAACGTCACATTTTTCGTCACCAAAATGAGAGATCATCCTATCGGTGCTCCTGTTATACTGCCACCTTGGCTGCTTCATCGAAACGGACTGTATGCGTTAACGAGAGGTGTACAGGGTCCCTACAAAGTCCGGAAATGTCTGTTTCGGTGTTTGGCCGTGCATGTGGACGAGTGTAATCCCAAGAGTTGTGAGAAAGTGGCCAATGGCTATTGGAAACAGTATTTACAGGAGCAAGACTTGGACGCGCGGCAGTTCCGTGGAGTCCCGTTCAAGTATTTGGATGTCGTGGAAACTCTGTTCAACATCAATATCTTTGTATACCGATTACGATGCGAGGATGACATATTTGTGGCTGAATTGGTTCATCGCTCAACAGAACGGTATGCTTCTACGATGAAAGTCAATGTCTTCGACGACAATGGGGTGAGTCATTTTTCGCTGATCCACGATATGAGCCTGTACGCCCAGTCCTACAGTTGTGCCCAATGCCATCGGGTGTTTCACCACTCTGGGAACCTACATCAGCACGAGAAGATTTGTGACAACAGTGTGAAGCGAAAATTTCCTGGTGGTGTGTATCATAATACGCCTACTATTTTCGAGGAACTGGCCGATGAGGGTCTTATCATACCGGAGGAGGATCGTTATTTTCCCTACCGGGCGTGTTACGATTTCGAGGCCCTGTTGGAACCCATGGACATGTTCTCAGCGAAAACGCAGTGGACGCAGCGCCATATTCCCCTCAGTGTGAGCATTTCTACCAACGTACCCGGCTATGACGCTGCGCCTGTCTGTTTCGTGTCATCGGGGGATTCCCATGAGTTGATTACCCACATGATGGAGTATTTAGAGGAAGTCAGTGCGGCCAATACGGAATTGTTGGTGTCCAAGTTTCAGAACGTATTGGATTCCTATACCAGGTGTATCGTTCAGTGACGATGAAGAGTCAGAGTCAGAGTCGGAGTCGGAGTCGGAACCCATTCAGTCGCAGGATGTCCCTTTACCTAAACCGTATGCGGAGAAATTGAAAGCCCGCTTCCTACAATACCTAGGCCAGTTACCTGTGCTCGGTTTCAACTCGGGGCGATACGACTTGAACATGGTGAAGGAATTTCTCTACCCTTACTTGGCCCAGGCTAATACCATCAAGTCCGTCATCAAGAAGATCAATAATCATATGGCCCTCACTACCACGTCACTCCATTTCCTGGATGTACGGAACTACTTAGCTCCCAATTATAGCTATGATCAGTGGGTGAAGGCGTATGACTGTGCACAAACCAAAGGGAGGTTCCCTTACACGTATATATCGACGCTCGACCGCTTGGAGGAAACACAGTTGCCACCCCGGGACGTGTTCTTTGACGATTTGAAGCAAGTGGAATGTCCGGAATTACAAGCGTCTAGTCCGTCATTCATAATCCAGCCGTCGTCCATTAGAGAATATCCGCGTCCATAATCCAAAGACCTATTCCATTTTCCATATAACAGTATTAGCACCAAATTCAAAAAGACAATCATAGTATACAAAACATAGGCTTGTTTCCTGCAAGAGAGAAGCGGTCAACAGTTTTCAATGATGCCGGCAAGACATCATGATGTTCCAAAAATATCAAATCCGTATCGCTGATCAGTATTCTTAATCCATAATATTCGTTGTAAAGTCGTCATCTAAAGAATGATGTATCTCAGTCACGCTTTGATTGTGACTGTTCATATGAGCACCATGAGGTTCTTGAAGTACCTGGGTTCATACGGCCCCTAGCCCCGGGTTAAGCGGAATTAGACACAAGTTACGAAACGTAGCGCCATAGATCTTGCACGCTACGTTCGTATTTTGCTATCAGCATGCGATATGCGATGCGACTCAAAAGAGTTTTATCTGTGTCTACTAGTGTATATATTATGGTCTTAATTGTATATATTATGCATGACTCGACCCTCTGGCAGAAAGGCATTAGCCTAAGAGTTTTATCGAGCATAAATAAAGCCTATTATTATTATTATTATTATTATTATGTATCGCCAAATTTGAGAAACTTTGAGTGTAGGCGCTTGGTGGAATAGCCCTGTTTTTTAAGTTTCTGCACCAGTGTTTTGTGACGTTGATTAAAATCGTCACATTTAACACAGGATCTAGCAAATGCTACTAAGTGAGATATGTATACGCCATATGCAGGTCCCATTGGAATATTACTGTCCAGAAAGGGATAGTTTACGATGTCGAAATTGTAATCATCTCTTTTGTCATAAAGTCGACGAAAGAGAATGCCCGCTTCATTTTTATAGAGATATAGACCTAAATATGATGTGCCTGTAGGGCTATCTGTAGTTTCCTTCAAATCCAGTGAAGGTGGATATATATCCTTCACTGCGTCATTTATATAGCGATTATCCACAGCGAGAAGATCGTCTATATAGCGTTTGGTGAATGAGAAGGAACGCGCTTTGAATGGATCGGTTTTTGAAAGGGCCTGCATATAGTCATATTCATAAGAGAACAGATACAGGTCGGCCAACAGGGGTGCACAATTAGTACCCATTGGAATACCTATATGCTGCTGATATATTGTGTTGCCAAATTTCACATAGATATTTTTAATGAGAAATTCAAGCAACTCTATAAACAAAGAAACACCCCATGAATGATATCTCTTGTATGTAGTAGAGCTAAAGAATGCTTTATGGCTTCGGACATTAATATATCTACGATCAGTTTTCTTGAACACAGATACTATTAATGAACTTAGACGGTCAATAAGGTCCTGATGAGGGATTGTAGTATAGAGAGTCGAGAAATCCCATGGGGATACATGTCTGTACGGTATGTGACCTTTAGCATAAAGTTCTTCCGTAAGACATTTTGAGTTTTTTAATATCCACATACATTCAACGCCAGAGTTCTTAGAAATAATGGCGCAATACCTTTCCCAAAATGCTTTTACCTCCTGAAGGGCCCTCGTCAATATGGTTGAAAGAAGCTTGGTGGTGCAGCTTCTAGAACCAGCTATGAATCTAGCTTTGTATGGTGATTTATGCATTTTGGGAGTCCAGTATAGTTTTGGTGTGTCGTTATGATTGGCTGAAAGACAAATACCTCTTTCCCTGAGAAACTTTTTGTGATTGTTAAATAAATCTTCCAGAGTAAATGCAGTTTGGGAGTAAGTAGACGTATTTGATGAAGATATGTCTACACTCAATTCTTTAACCAGCACCTGGTAATAGTAATATTTACATATGAATATTATATTATTCGGAGCTTTGTCTGCTGGAACTATGACGAATTTACTCTGGAGATTTGCTAGAACATCTTGCGAATTGAGGTTTCTCAGTACTTGTTTTGCTTGGGGAAGAGTACTTCTGTCAATATGCCGGATTGTTTCAACGACCTTGCTCTTGGTGAGGTCCAGCCAATCAGCGAGTACTGTAGGTTCAACTTTTTCTCGCTTAGACCAATCAATAACGTACTGTTCCAATGCAGACAGGACTATCTTCTGGTCGGCCTTCAGATTTATTCTTCTTGGCTCTCTATATTTAGGTCCTTTCATCAGGAGTAATTTCAGATCCTTATCACCACATCAAGGTCACCAGTCACAATATGTTTGCATGGTGTATAGATAAAGTTCGACGATTCACAATCACAACTATAGCCTCCTGACGTGTATAAGTTCCAGTCAAACTCCTGGACAGCATTGGAGTAATTGAATATTTTGGTGGCTATAGATTTAGTGTACTTATATGAAATGCAAGGAGGTTCTGTGAACTTTAAATAGTTTGGCACAGCGTTGCGTACCTCTGGATCATTCAGGATTCGAGGTAAATTAATGATGTCCAGTCCTTTATCTAAATAGTTGAGTTTCAAGAAAAGCCGATCTTGAGATGTTTCGATTATGTTCACTGGACGATGCAACCGAAAATACGCTATAAAGCCTATTATTATTATTATTATTATTATTATGTATCGCCAAATTTGAGAAACTTTGAGTGTAGGCGCTTGGTGGAATAGCCCTGTTTTTTAAGTTTCTGCACCAGTGTTTTGTGACGTTGATTAAAATCGTCACATTTAACACAGGATCTAGCAAATGCTACTAAGCGAGATATGTATACGCCATATGCAGGTCCCACTGGAATATTACTGTCCAGAAAGGGATAGTTTGATTGATTGATTGATTGTTTATTCATCATTCAAATAAATAGTATGTACATGGAATAGAACAGTGATAGAATGACGGGAATAAAACCCCAGGGGGCTTGTTGTATCCCAAGAGTAAATGTAATAGCAGTAGTACTGATTTGGCATGAAGAGCTGACTTACGAGCATAATCATAAACATATATGTACAGTGGTCAATTACTAGTCAGAGAATAATTATATAAATCAGAAATATCTGTTTTGCATAAAAGAGGTTGTCTTAGAATATATACCGCGGTCACCATATTTGAGCCTTGGAACATTCAAAATACCTTTTAAATATAATTGTGAATACACCATCAGATAGTCTTTGATTTTGATTGATAATAGCCAGATTCAGGATGGAGAAAATATGCGTTTCAGATGGGACTTAAACAATGAGAATGATTGACAAGATTTCAGTTCAATTGATAAACAATTCCAAATTCGTGTTGCCTTTGACTTTGTTGAATAAAATGATAAATTTGAGAAGATCCGTTCTGCATAAAGATTGAAGTTGGCTTGTCTAGTTGGATAGGAATGGACTTGGGAGAGTTTTGTGAAATAGTTTGAAAACTTGGCCGGGATGGAAAGAGCATTGTTGATACATTTGTGCGTAAATAGCAGAATAAGATAGTCATTGATTTTAGAGAGCGGTAAGATGTTTAATTGTTCAAGTAATGGGTTGGTGTGGGCAAGTTTATTACTGAATGTTATTATACGGATAAGTCTTTTCTGAAGAATCACAAGAGGTTTTAGATGGGTTGGGAATGTGTTTCCCCACACCAGGTGACAATAGGAGACGTAAGAGTAGAATAGAGCATAATATAGCATTATCAATGTTTTTCTGTTGAGGCAATTTCGTATATTATTGATTACACCGATATTTCTAGCCATTTTGGATGAAATTTCGTCAATGTGAGTTTGCCAGTTAAGTTTATCATTAAAATAAACTCCAAGGAATTTAAAAGTACGAACAGACTCAATTTCCAGACCAAAGATTGATACATTCGGTATATTAGTATGGGGAGACCTATTCGGTTTGAAGAGTATATATTTGGTCTTTTTTACATTTAGTGAGAGTTTGTTGCAGGAAAACCAGTTATGTAAGTTTTCAAGTTCCTGGGACATAATGTCCACTACTCTGGTGGGATCAGTGTCTGAAAGGGTGGCACTTGTATCATCTGCGAAAAGATTTATATTCAAGATTGATGAGGCTTTATTTATATCATTAATGTATATTAAGAATAGTATCGGGCCAAGTATTGATCCTTGGGGAACTCCCGTGGAAATTGGATTAAGAAACGATAGGATACCATTATATGATACACACTGTGAGCGAGAAGTTAGATAGCTGCGAAACCAGTCGTTTGCCATACCACGGAAGCCGTAGTAATTGAGTTTATACAGGAGAATTTCGTGATTAACTGTATCAAAGGCTTTGGAGAGTTCAAGAAAAGTGGATATGCTGAACTGTTTCTGTTCCTTAGCTGCAGCAAGCGTGTCATATAAAGCTAGAACTGCGTGGAATGTTGAGTGATTAGCGCGGAAGCCAAATTGATTTGAGCAAATTATCAATTGCTCTTCAAGAAATGATATCATCCTGGAGGCTACAAGTTTCTCAAATATTTTGCTGAAGCATGGAAGAACAGAAATTGGTCGATAGTTTTCAGCGAGCATCTTGTTTCCAGATTTATAAACGGGGGTTATCTTTGCAGTCTTCAGATGATGTGGAACACTACCGTATTGCAAAGAAAGGTTAATGATATGAGAGATCGGAGTTGAGATCAAACTCGATATTGGCTTTATCGATGTCGAAATTGTAATCATCTCTTTTGTCATAAAGTCGACGAGAGAGAATGCCCGCTTCATTTTTATAGAGATATAGATCTAAATATGTGCCTGTAGGGCTATCTGTAGTTTCCTTCAAATCCAGTGAAGGTGGATATATATCCTTCACTGCGTCATTTATATAGCGATTATCCACAGCGAGAAGATCGTCTATATAGCGTTTGGTGAATGAGAAGGAACGGGCTTTGAATGGATCGGTTTTGAAAGCGCCTGCATATAGTCATATTCATAAGAGAACAGATACAGGTCAGCCAACAGGGGTGCACAATTAGTACCCATTGGAATACCTATATGCTGCTGATATATTGTGTTGCCAAATTTCACATAGATATTTTTAATGAGAAATTCAAGCAACTCTATAAACAAAAAAACATCCCATGAATGATATCTCTTGTATGTAGTCGAGCTAAAGAATGCTTTATGGCTTCCGACATTAATATATCTACGATCAGTTTTCTTGAACACAGATACTATTAATGAACTTAGACGGTCAATAAGGTCCTGATGAGGGATTGTAGTATAGAGAGTCGAGAAATCCCATGTGGATACATGTCTGTACGGTATGTGACCTTTAGCATCAAGTTCTTCCGTAAGACATTTTGAGTTTTTCAATATCCACATACATTCAACGCCAGAGTTCTTAGAAATAATGGCGCAATACCTTTCCCAAAATGCTTTTACCTCCTGAAGGGCCCTCGTCAATAGGGTTGAAAGAAGCTTGGTGGTGCAGCTTCTAGAACCAGCTATGAATCTAGCTTTGTATGGTGATTTATGCATTTTGGGAGTCCAGTATAGTTTTGGTATGTCGTTATGATTGGCTGAAAGACAAACACCTCTTTCCCTGAGAAACTTTGTGTGATTGTTAAATAAATCTTCCAGAGTAAATGCAGTTTGGGAGTAAGTAGACGTATTTGATGAAGATATGTCTACACCCAATTCTTTAACCAGCACCTGGTAATAGTAATATTTACATATGAATATTATATTATTCGGAGCTTTGTCTGCTGGGACTATGACGAACTTACTCTGGAGATTTGCTAGAACATCTTGCGAATTGAGGTTTCTCAGTACTTGTTTTGCTTGGGGAAGAGTACTTCTGTCAATATGCCGGATTGTTTCAACGACCTTGCTCTAGGTGAGGTCCAGCCAATCAGCGAGTACTGTAGGTTCAACTTTTTCTCGCTGGCCCAAGAAATACCATGAACGTGAACCAGGTCTACCTGTAGGGGTAGTTAATACAGATAGTCAGAAAGGCAGTGACTGTCAAACTAGAGGTTGTAGAGGAACTTGACAGTAAATTGAGTCATTTGTCAGAACAGAAGAGAGCAATATTAAGGATTTGCGCCATGGATACAAATCATTGTGTTTTGACAAACCAGGCTGTACCTGTTGATGAGGTGATTGAAATCTTGAAAAGTTAGCTCCGGTACGAGAGGTTAACTACATGCTACAGCCAAGCCAGAGTAGCTGGAGCTCATTTATAGTACTGTATTAACAGGGTCGGTCAGGCTGGCTATGTGACCAAGTTAGACTTACTAAAATGCTACTGACAGGGCTAAAGAAATATCTGCGTTTGTAATGAGTGAATATAATTTAACGCCGCTTTCAACACAATTTAAGTCATATCACGACGTTTGGTTCCTATTCCCTTTTTACACCCGGAAACCACACAAATAAGACCCTATTCTTTTTATCACCCGGTCCTTTTCATCCCCGGGAGCCCCACGGGTGCTCTCTGAGGGGTTGAGGTCTATTCTTACTATGTGTGCACGACACCCCAGGTCAATTCCCGTGAGGCTCACTTGAAACAGCGATTGATTTATATCAGTGCCAAGTCATGCCTTTTGGCATGAGAAATGCTCCAGTCAGATTTCAACAGTTAAATAATCAAGCCATAACCGGATTGGAGCAGTATGTTGCCTACATTGATGGTGTACTGGTGTATAGCGACACCTGGGATGATCCAAGGCAGTTATTTTACAGACTTGCCAAGACAAATTTTATGATAAATCCGCAGAAAAGTGAGTTTAGGCCCAGCGCATCTATCTGTGTCATGGGAAAAGTCAAGGTCAAGTACTACCACGTGAAGCCAGTTTGAAGCCATTGTGGACTTCCCTGTTCCCAGTTCTAATAGGGAGTTACTCCGATTTCTGGGAATCAAAAGTTTGTAGAAAATTCCAGTGACCTTGTAACCCTCTAACCATTCTTCTGGAAAAGAACATGAAATGTACAGACTGCCTTTGAAAACCCAAAGTCATTTGAGTAACGAACCCGTGTTAACAGCTTCAAATTTTATTAAACCATTCACGGTAGCAATAGATGCCAGCGACGTAGGAGGTAAGAGCTGTATTGCTTCAGATGATAAAGCTGGGGTAAACAAACCTGTGAGTTATTACTCCAAGAAACTCAGTAAACACGAACGGACATGTTTCACCATTGAGACTTGTATTGGCTTTAATTCTTAATGGACGACAGCTGAATATTGAATAATGGACTAGACGCTTGTATTTGTAATATTTTGAAGTGTATGTTACCAAAAGCTCTGGTGATGTAATTGTGTATACTGGTCACAATCCATTGGTGTTCGTCGAGATATTTAAAATCAAGAGTCAAAGATTGCTGAAGTCTGATGTTGCAGCCATATGCTTTGAAATTGTACATGTTCCTGGTAGAAATAATATAATTGCTGATGCTTTGCTAAAAGTATAATTGCAATGCACTTACTGTAATTACCGCCACTAGCCGCCTACCCGTATCCTGTAAGAATTTACTTTGATAACACTTTCTTTTCTTTAAGGGGGTGGTGTTCTGGTGTTGTACTTTGGCCCTCCTTTGTTTTTGTCGGGTTTACCAAGGGTAAACCCTACATTAGTATCACTCTTCAGTTTTTCGTTTTTCTTCTGCACATGTGTAGTTTTGATCTGCTGCCCGGAGACTGTTCTCATTTGATGCCCCTTACAGCATTCATAAAAAAAATACCGTTCTTCTGTCTGACAGTCATATACACATGTGCAATGCACGGTAGCTTGTGCATTGAACGTGATAATTGGTACATTATCGCAGTAAATTTTATCTTTACAATTTCTTTTAAAATTTGCCTTTCCAATCTATTTTAACCGGTATCATTTGTTACGGCGGGAAGGGTGCGCCGTAGTCATTCTCCAGGCGTAACCACATAGCGGGTTTTTGTGGATACAAATTATGTATGCGTAGCCACATTTTAAAATCACCGAAAACAAGGAATTTCCAAATTGTGGATACACATGATTTTTTGGTGATGTATCCACATTTTTATTTCCACCTTACTTGATCAATTATCGGCATGAGAACTGAATAAAATTACGGCAAAACTCGGGTAGAAATTTTGGCGAAAGTTTTTTGGACATGCAGATTTCGTTATTTTTTCAAGTGTCTGACGTGTCTTCTCCGTCGATCTTCTTCAACAAAACGAAATAGAAACGACTGACAGTTTTGCACAAAACTCTTATAACATATCTGATTATGTTTACAAAGAATAAAGTCCTGGCGTGTTTTCCTTTTGCTGGTATGGATGGGAAAGACATACGATATCTCCATCCCGTAGCACGATGAACTTTCATCCCAAATCTGAATTTCCCTGAGTACAAGTAATCGTGAATTTGATTGGCTGAACTGTACATATTGGCTCCGCCCACACGTTATTCAACCACTCAGCACACTTTTTACACGACATACGAATTCAAGGTCGGTTCGTTTTCTAGATTTATAGCTTTTCTTTCCAAACCATATGAATTTAAAGGCATTTCTGTGAAACCGTGATTATTTGGCATTTAAAATAACACTGTGAGTATGACAGTATCTTGTTTTAGAGTTATTGTTTTAACCAAGAGTTATTAGAAAAATGATCGTGGAGTAGGTGAGTGACGAATTTTCTGAACTTGTCGGCGATTGCGATTTCTGAAGATTTTCTTGTCTGGATGTAGTTTTAGTAGATTCATTTTCTCACGGACTGAATAAGTATGGAAATTATATAAATGTGGATACAATGTGGATACATCTCTTATATAGGATGCGTATCCACATTTTACAAAAATCGAAGTTTTATGCTCTAGATAAAAATGTGGATACAAAAACCCGCTATATTGTGGTTACGACATTCTTCACTGTCCATCGACAACCGATCCATGGAACTTTTGTTGTAAGATCACAAAGGTGGAGTTAGCT
>JAVTVY010042990.1:0-18205 GCA_036873755.1 Hanleya hanleyi | reverse complement strand
TGGCAGTTTTGAGAAAAGCAAACTCAAAGAAATGGGTGTCCCTAAAAATCAGGCAATGAGCCTCTTAATTGTATTCTTTTCATTATCATTTTATAAATTATTAATGTAAATGCTGTATTTAATGATAAGATAATAAGAATCTTGAGTTTTGTGGTAAATTCAAGTCAAAAACAAAAAATCTGCAACATTTCCTATTCAGGCATTAAGTTTCCTGATCTGGGAACATTACCAATGTTCCCTGATTTGGAGTTGGACCGGACTGTAAAACACAGATTTTAAAAATTTCATTTCCATTATATTTTGAAGTTGGTCACATATCTCAGTGTTATGGGCTATATCTGCTACCCATACACTAACTTTTAACATACACTCGGCTTTATTCTTGAAGTTCATTCAATCGTCTGAGTTGCATAAAAAAACCACAGCCATTGGTCCCCATTATAATGAAATCTGCCGGGTGTCAAAAATGACTGTCGGATAATGATATTGGAAGTCCAGATATAGTGAAAACTGCATCTGACCTGAATAAGTTGTGCATTTCAGCTTATCACATTCACTGTGACTTGCTGTTGTTGACTGTATACATGATTTATGATACTGAGAAAGAGAGAGAATTAAGGTTTTGCGTCACGTTCAGCAGTATTTCAGCTATATAGCGACAAGATATATTTCTGAGGGTGAGACAATTATGTTACAACTTATCCACAAACTAACTGTAGGATATTTTATTTTCCAGATGGGGCTGTTGTATTTCTCAAGAAAATGGCAACAGAACTGGGGCTTCCATACAAAGTTCTGGAGGTTAGTATAGAAATGTCTTACTTACAAGTACAAGTGAAAACTGGTGACATGTTAAAGTGTAAATATGACACTAAATGTAACTGTATGTAATATTCAAGATAACTATATGAATAACAAAGCATAGTAAAGCAGGGCTTCGTTCCTAGCGAGAGTGACAGCTCACCTGCGCGCAAACACTCACATAAATTCATGTCACTAGAGTGAGTTTTAGCTCACATAAACTGTCACATTTTATATTGTATTGTAACCACTCACCTGGCTTTCAGATACCCTAGCTCCTAAATATTTTGACGTGAGCTGTTTTTAATTCGCGCACTAGTTCTAAACACGAAGCCCTGGTAAAGCATTTCCCCAAAATTTCATTTGTATTCTGAGGATTCAAAGGCAGCTTTCTACAGTGGGAGAGAAATCTGCACTGCCTCTTTTGATGTCAGAGATGACGTTAACCACGTCATACTTCGAGCATCCTGCACCGTCTTCAGGATGTCGCGGCAATGCAGAGAATGGAACAGTTTTGTACCAATGTTACATTGTGACGTGGTTTATCGTTATATAATAGCATCAAGTTCTGACATGCTTGTGGCACTGTGCACTACAATGACATTAATAGCATTGAAATTGTTCAAATTATAGTCGTAAAACAAGAAACCGGCTGTAACTTTGAGAGATTATCTTGGATATAACGTAAAGTTGCAAAAGTACCACAGTTACACTTTAAATGGACATAACAGTTCATGTGGTTTGAGGGCCCTCGGTGGCCGAGCGGTCTAAGGCGCTTCGCTGGTGACCGCTAGCCTCACACCGCTGAACCGGCACGGGTTCGAGCCCAGCTGGTCCATGTGTGAAAGTCTGTCAGTTACTTGCCGAAGGGCGGTGGTTCTCTCCGGGTACTCCGGCTTCCTCCACCAACCAAACTGACTGTCACCATATGAGTGAAACAAACTTGAGTGTGACATTAAGCCAAATTCCCTCCCTCATGTGGTTTGACCTCCTGACCATTCTTCCTTTGTCAGAGATTGTAATCATAGATCTATACTGTCGGTGTACCACCCTCTGACTGCACTGTGCAGAAAAACATGGCACATATGTGCATTTTGATTAATGCATGGAGCATGAATCTACATGCAAGTGAGATGGGAAATGCATCCAGTGTATCTGGCAAAGAAGTAACAAGTTTTATGTTAAATTATTACACAAGCACACATGGTTTGATCTTAGTAGCTGTGACATGCTGATCCCACTCCGCTCCGTTTACAAGCGAACAATGCTGATTGACTGAGAGTCATGCTCACAAAAGCTGTGTGCCGCCATATCAACTCAAGGAGATATACAATATGTTGCCATGAGAATTCCACTGCATTACTAACAATAAATATATGTGTCCAATGTGCACCAACAAATACATATAGGTGAGCCTTGTCACATTAAATGAAATTCTCTTATTTCTTTACAGAGATATGCCTTCACATATGTTGACAATAGACCATACCTTTCAGATAAAATAGGTCCAACTATTTTGACTCTATCTCCTCAAGAATCTTAGCTATTGTTCTTTCCTGGATACTCTGCAGATGTACACCACACATGAATGTGGCGGTGAATCAGAAACCTATTGAAGATACATGTAATAAGTTATCTTGTCTTAGTTATTTTCAAACAGGTTACTGGTTCGTGTATTTCAATACCTAGACTATGACCAAACTTCACAAATTTAAACCACACATTTACCAGGAGATTGTATAACATACTCTTTGCAAGTTGCAACGAAAATCAGAAAGTTTTTCACTTGAGTTGGGTTTTTTTGGTGTGTTTCTCCATTCAAGCCAGTTTCAAGCCTGATCTGATGTCCTAATCTCTGGATTCTCATACATGTATACTTTCAGATCGTTCCAGGTAAGCCAGTGTTCCTGATCACCTGGGAAGGCACAGACCCTTCACTCAGCACCCTCCTTCTTAACTCCCATACAGATGTGGTACCAGTGTTCCTCGTGAGTGCAGTTATACCTCTAACTCTACCTGTATACCTGTGTCATACAGGTCCTATCCAAGGACCTTGATCAACATCACAGGCCCCACCATGAGAGGAGAGCAGTTGCTTTCGCACTCTTATTTCTCACCTGAAATGATGATGATGATGTTTTCTGTATTATGGCCTTTTGCGTGCCAGATAGTGTCCCTCTGTATTTTCGCTTTTGGTAAAGTAAGCTACTCTCTCTACTGAAAATAATAGCACTGTGTAGTCCTCACCTGAAATGAATTGGAGGCAAGCGATAAATTTATACTGTTCAACATATAGGGGCCTACTCAGTCAAAGTGCTTGCCTATACTCACCTTGAAAATCTAATTCAGGAGAGCTGCTGACTACTTCCGTGTGTTTTCCTTCTGGCAAGGCCTGGTATCAGGTATTTCACTCCCTCTAAGAGGACAATATTTGCTGTCAGGGCTTCAGATTACCTACTGGATACAACGTTAAATGTTGTGCCCAAATCAGTGTTTGCCCAAAACAGAGAGCAAAAATAAATATATAAAAAAAAAAACAAAGAAAGAAAGAAAGAAAACTAAACCAACAGAATAAATTTTCAGTTATGTTCATGGAAATTCCTCATCAATCATGTCAATTAAGAGTCCTATTTGATTCCCAAATCGTAAACCTCCTTTAATTAAATGCCTAATCTCCATTAGGAAGAACAATACAAACTGTTAAAAACGGAAGTTAAAACCAAAAGTTATCTCCCCTAGAGGAGAGTTGTCCGCCCCTAGGGGAGCTCTCCCATTCATCCCAGTGGAGTTACTATAAAAGGCTCTGCCCATATCATTCCTATCCTCTTTCTCCTGTTTGTACTCGACCAGTACACATCAAGGAAGTGTTAATTCAATACAGCTGTGTTGTTGTTGTAACCGCCGGTTATATCCTTTATCAAGATTGACTTGTGTTTTTCTTTTCGGAAATTCTTCTTACACTAGTTATGTCTGAGGTTTCTATTCCGAATTCTAATTCTTGTCGTACGTGTGGGCAAGTTTTGTCCCGTTTGGACTCCCACACGGTTTGTTTGCTTGTGAAGATTTGTGCGTATCGCAAAGCCACGTGTGCGTGTGTCATGGGATTCGTCTGCCTGGAGGAATTATGCCCAGGTCCGACGTGCTCATTTATTGCGTATCTTTTCATCCTCGTTTTCGGCATTTCCTTCGATTCTCCATCGTCGGTCGTCGGTGGGAGTTGAAGTCCTTCCGTTTGGAGTCAACCTTCCCCTTGTATCAATGCCTCTCGGGGCTTTCACATCGAGGTTTACTTAGCTTCGTCGTTACACTACGAAGAGAGTTGTGTTCAAGCCATTTTGATTCCAGAATTGTGTGGAAAATAACAAAAATTGTGTTGGATTCAACAGTAATTGGTTTTGATTTCAGCACAGTTTTTGTGTTGACATATGTTTAACACAGAACCATGTTGATTTTAACACACAAACATTTTGTGTTGAAATCCATTTTACCACAGGATTGTGTTTAAACAACACAATATTTTTCGCGGTGTACTTTGGGGGACATTTTCGACTTTCTCCATCAAGTACTTCGTTCCCGTATAGACCGTTGGACCAGTTTGTTAGACTTTGGCATTATGGTTCTGTCATCAACTTTAGGGCTTTTCATATCTATGCGGGACCTTACTCACTACGTTCGTTTTCGGGTTCGGTCACTGCAGTGGATTTATTCGTCCTGGTGCCGAGAATGTGATGCCCTTCCCGACTCTGTCTCTTTGTTTCCCTGTGTTTGACTTCTTCCTTCACCTTTATCGTGATATGAAGTTTAACTCAGCACCTTTTAAGGGTTCTGGTCTGCTGGGGATAGGGTTTTTACATTTCCTACCGGCATCGTCATTAGTCTAAGTGACAATATCTCTGCGCTCTTTCGGGCTTTCACTTACAGTCTCACCGTACTCGCCAGCTGTTACCGAATTGGGATATTGGTGTGGTTCTGTATGCTCGGTTTCGTCCGCCTTTTGAACCTTTACAGTCCGCCTCTCTTTAAGCTGTTTCCTACAAGTCTGCTTTGCTGGCGGCTTTTGCTTTGGCGTCTAGAGTGTCTGAACTTCATGCTCTTGAGAGATCATCTATGACCTGGACGGCGGATTGGTCTCGCATTTCCTTTCGACCCATTCCGGAGTTCATCGCCAAAAATGAGTCTGTTCGCTTAGGTCCGTGCGCTCAACGTTCGTACTCCATTCCTGCGTTATCAGACTTCGTGCATGGCCTCGAAGACGACCTTTTGTTATGCCCGGTTCGAGCCATTCGCCACTATCTTACTCATACCGATTCCGCTCGCGGCTCTCGTCTTATTCCTGTCCCTTCGCCCGTCTGCAATGCGTGACATTACTAAGAATACCATTGCCGCGTGGTTGAAGTAGACCATTAAGTGGTCTTATCTATTGGCCATTGACGCTCCCCCACTACTGTCTACTGCTTCTTCTCATGAGATTCGTGCCATCGCTACGTCATGGCCTTTATGGAAGAATTTGTCCCTCCATGACATTGTCCAGTCGTGTGCCTGGACGGCAAACTCCACGTTCACCAATTTCTATCTGAGAGATATGTCAGTGCAATCAGATAGAGTGACCACGCTTGGGCCGCTGATGGCTGCCCAGCACGTGGTCAAGTAATTTCATAAGGGGGGGGGGGGCATTTTTCATCATCGCAGCAAGTCAGCCAGCTTGCTGGATCATCTCCCAATCATAACATATGTCCACATACTACATGATCACCTAAGAAGGAAGAAATAAGTCAGCTGGCCAGCCATGGACTCTAAAGTCATCAATCAAAGCCTGACACTATGGTGAGTTTTAATCTTTGCCTTAACTCTTTCCCCCATAGACTTGTGGAGAATTTTCTCTCTCTGACCCATAACAGATTTGTAATGGCGTAGGTCTTTAACCCATGGACTGATTTCAGTTTTCACACGTTTCCAGCGATGTAAAATATCCCGTTTTATGTCCCATGTCATGTGGAAAAATATTTACCAATGGTCTCCCACAGGCCCATTCTACGTAATTTGTTCACGTTTTATATCAATATCAGCAACGTTTAATCTAAAAATAAGTAATCTTGCGAAAAAATGTTTTGTGTTTGCTTTCCATCTGTTGGAAATCACGAAAAAAGCGAAGAAATTGTCGCATTTTAGCAGCGTTCTGTTGTTGTTGTTCTGCTGCAATTCCTGTATTATCGTATACCATTGTAAAGCTTATTTTCCGTACATTCGGGATTTCGCAGTTACATCATGAGATGGCAGGTATAGAACGAGCTATAACTGAAAAATCCCATGTACTTCCCTAAAGGAGAACGAAGGCTGGTAACAAGGTGAAGTAAAACAGCATCACTCATTGGCCCATGGTTGAGCGACCTTGAGCGACCTTTTCAGAGGCCCGGCGTGATTGGAGCAGTCGGTTTTTTGCGCGTGGTCGCCATGGCCACGGGTCCACGAAACCGCCACGAAACACAGCGGGGCCAAAGAATGGCGGATAAATTTTAAAACGGGAGATCAACAGGTCCCGGGAAATGTTTATAATAAACTCAGATGGGCAGATTTGACGAGTTAGTCATCAAGGTTAGATACTTTGGTAGTTTATGCTCGCGTTACGTGAAATATTCAGGAATTTGGAAGCAGATTTTACTATTTTTCGAACGTTTGTCTTGGAGCACACGAAACAAATTTGTTGTCAAATTGCGCGTTTTCCATCGATTATTTCTGTTTCTCTCCTGATTTCATTTTACCCTTACCATAAAACATACCAGCAGTACATATAGTCAGATTTATTGAAATTTTGGCTTTCTGAAAATGTATAGTTTTAATTAGGTTTTAGTCAAAGTAAACGCGAAAAATTGCAAGAATAATCCACCACATGGGAACTCAAGTCACTCGTCAAAACCCGTCTTCATGGGTTAGGCGAACACTCGTCAAAACACGCTTACATTGGGATCTACACAAGTCGTCAAAACCCGCTTATATGGGGGAAAGAGTTAACTGCAGTTTTGCTTGTCATTTCAGGTTGAAACTGACTTCCTTCTAGATGATCTCAGCTGGGTCACCTATGCTCAACTCACAAGACAAAGAACTGACACTTTGTGAGTACTAATGTTTCTGTTTCAGGTTGCCTGTGTCAGCTACAGGGAATAAAGTACAGAGAGTTGACGATTGCGTAGAGTTGACTCAGGGAGCAAACGCGGTCAACTCCAACGCATCCTACAAGACCTGTTCAAGTTTCAAGGACCAAGTATTGAGAGTTGACGTAAGGCGGCATTGTGGACTGAGAATGGTGTGGCTTGGCGCCCTCTAAGCTTCGGGCAGCGCTCTCCCCGTTCTTAAGGTCCTTGCCAAGTATCTCCCTGTATGCACGGGCTTGTAGGCTATCGCCCCCCAGGACATACAGTGCCTACCAAGAAGACCTTCTAGTAGCCTAAGGGGCCCGGGGTATCCTTCAGCTTGGTAGAATTGTGTACCACACCACGATCACAGCTACATGGATGAAGACGCTCAAAAGATAAGTATCTTCTATTACTACTCCATAATTACCCACTGCATTACCGACCAGGGTTCTTTTTGTTGAGATTTATTGTCATGCCTGTGATCATTTTAGGTAGAGGCTGAGATGGCCGAGTGGTCTGGGCCGTTTGCATTTACTGCTAGCAATTTGGTACCGAACTCTGAGGACGCGGGTTCGTATCTCGCACAGGCTGACCTTTTTCCAGCACTAGTAATTGTACCTTACTGAGAGGCTGTTATCTTAAAAATAATTGGATATAAATGTTATCTACTCAGTAGTAATAGGTCAATTTGCCAGTCGCCATCTCTCAAGTCATCATTTTAGGCCTGACACAATTCTGACTTTTAATCTTTGCTTTTACTGCAGTTTTGCTTGTGTCATTTCAGGTTGAAACTGACTCTCTTCTAGATGATCTCAGCTGGGTCACCTACGCTCAACTCACAAGACAAAGAACTGACACTTTGTGAGTACTAATGTTTCTGTTTCAGGTTGCCTGCAGTGTCAGCAACAGGAACTAAAGTACAGAGAGTTGACGATTGCGTAGAGTTGACTCAGGGAGCAAACGCGGTCAACTCCAACGCATCCTACAAGACCTGTTCAAGTTTCAAGGACCAAGTATTGTGAGTTGACGTAAGGCGGCATTGTGGACTGAGAGTGGTGTGGCTTGGCGCCCTCTAAGCTTCGGGCAGCGCTCTCCCCGTTCTTAAGGTCCAGCCAAGTATCTCCCTGTATGCACGGGCTTGTAGGCTATTGCCCCCCCAGGACATACAGTGCCTACCAAGAAGACCTTCTAGTAGCCTAAGGGGCCCGGGGTATCCTTCAGCTTGGTAGAATTGTGTACCACACCACGAGCACAGCTACATGGATGGAGACACTCAAGATAAGTACTACTGTATCAACTCCATGAATTACCCTTTTACGTCTCTGACCAGGGTTCCACTTCTTGAGTATTAATGTCTCATGTTTATGCCCATGTCTGTGTCATCCCAGCGGTTACTTAGCCTGCTATTGGAGCTACAACAAGGCTGAGGTTCCCACCTCCATATGTTGGTACTGAGACATTTAATTAAAGCAGGTTTACGATTTGGGAATCAAATATTAAACATTTATAAATAATGTTTCTATTTGTTACCAAATCAAACCTGCTTTAATTTGATTGTCCCTCCCTTCCTTCCCCACACTCCGCGGCCTTGCACACTACAGGTCTCGGTTTGTTACAATGAGAAAGAGGATAGGAATGATATGGGCAGAGCCTTTTATAGTAACTCCACTGGGATGAATGGGAGAGCTCCCCTAGGGGCGGACAACTCTCCTCTAGGGGAGATAACTTTTGGTTTTAACTTCCGTTTTTAACAGTTTGTATTGTTCTTCCTAATGGAGATTAGGCATTTAATTAAAGCAGGTTTGATTTGGTAACAAATAGAAACATTATTTATAAATGTTTAATATTTGAGTCAAAACCTACCCCTTTTGCCAGAATTCGGGCGCGTTTCCCTAAAATAAAATTTGCTGCGCCGAATAGAGGTTTTGCTCAAATTACTTTGGGTGAAGCCCTGCCTGTACAATCCCCACTCTGATATGTTATGGCGAAAAAACTGCTATGGTAATCCCTCTAATAATTCAATCATCGTATCAAAATTCAATCACCCCAAAATTCAATCGGTGGTTCTAATAAATGTGACCACCCCCTACAATCACTGAAATAAGAAAGAAATAATGGACTATTTGCATGATTTTGAGCCCTTGGTCACTTCGTGTTCTAATAAATTTGATCACCCCCAGATGATGGGTAATTTCACTTCCTGTGATTGAATTATTACTGTCTGTCTCACATTACGACATAACAGGATTTTCGGCAATATATCAGAGCCAATTTCTCTCAGAGCACTGAAATTTCGTACACCATCTGAACATTATTTGTGCATTTTTATCCTGAAATTTCATGAAAATCCAGCCTAATTGTGGGTCAAATTCACCAAAATGAAGTTTGCCCTGACAATTTTGCATGTTAAAATTCTGATGTCCTAGCGGCCAGTCCAAATGTTACAACTTACAGCGTCAATTGTCATTGCCCAGAGTCAATGTGCTTTGAAAATAACATGTGAGGTAATGGAGATTTTCTCTGATTCTGAATAGATTTATTTTTAATTACAGATAAAAAATGCACAAATTACATATAGATACTGTGAGGAATTTCACTGCTCTGAGAAAACTCGGCACCGATATATTGCCAAAAACCCTGTTATGTCGTTATGTGAGACAGACAGTAGAAGGATTACCATAGGTTTAAATACCATGAAATGTACACGTACTTAATTGTCTTGCTTGCAGGAACATTGGAAAGTTGATCCCTTCAGTGCAGATAAGATGGATAATGGAGACATCTACGCCAGAGGTACCCAGGTAAATTTGAATAATAATTTCAATGATTTTTTTAAAGATAGCACTTGAAAGTATGTGTACATCAAAGCTAGCTATAATTGCTAGGCATAGAGATGGCATCTTCCTACATCGAGTCAAATACTACATACAGGAATGTATTTTTGTGAGATAATAGGGATGTAGCATCCCATTTGCGATAATGGTACATTAATGTATTTCATATTTTATTTCAGTGCACATGCTGTCGACTGGCAGAGCACTGTCTGTGAAGTTATTTTGGTCATTGCACATGTTGACTGGCAGAGCACTATCTGTGAAGTTCTTTTGGTCAGTGCACATGTTGACAGGCAGAGCATGGTCTGTGAAGTTTTTTTGGTCATTGCACATGTGCAGGGGTTGAAATGTTTGCTCAATGCCTAGGAGCCATTGGCCCCCAAGGTGAAATTTTTTGGGAGCCAAAATATTTTTTTAGGGGCCAGTTCCTTTATTTTATAATATTACCCTGGAATCATTCAACTTGTTTAATACAATAACGGAACCCCATAACTGATCAATGTCATCTGAACTAACACAGAATTGCTGTGAACTAACACAGAATTGCTGTGTACATGGAGACTAAACTTGCATGATATTGGTATTTTATGCAGACTGAACAAGTTCATTTGTTCTGCATCTTCAGACAATCCTGAGTCACCATCATGATGAGACTCTAGGACCAAGTTATTCCTACTTTTATGGGGTCTTGGCTAAATTAGATCCCAGGAGCCAAGAATTTTTTATTTTTATTTTTATTATCAGTAAAATAAGAATACATCACTTTTGTAGCTCTGTTTATTATGTAGGTTTTTCCTAAGTTATGATCCCTTTTGTAACTGATGATAGTTGACATTTTAGACTTTATAAATAATAAATTAAAGTAAAAATACTGACTACAGAAACTATTTAAATAATCCGCTTCCTGATTTTTCTCAAAGTCCGCTTCCGTATCTTTCTCAAATCCGCAATTTTGTGCATTTGTATAACCATGTGCTCTCTGTAATTTATGGATCACTGCAAACGATGTTTTTGGAGGCTGGCATTTGAAAAGTTGTTGACCAGAACTGAATAAAACTGACACCAGTATAAAGCAAAGCATCTAATGTAATTTACAAGAGCATATTATGGCCACAGTAACTGTGCAAACGGCACAAATTCCGCCAAGGCGAGTAGATTTACAACCACAACAACAACAACATGCTGTTTTTACTTTCGGAATGAAACGTGACAACTGACACGCTTGGGATTAAATGACTGGAACTTGTTAGTTTATGTCTCCCTAATCTGTAAGTAGACCTTCTTTTAGGCACTATTTTGGTAGTGAAAATGGATCACATTTGGACTTTGACCAAAATTATGCAGACTTGTTAAAAAAGTTTCAGGGGCCAAATGGCGAGTAGTGGGCAATTCTGTAGTCGCCAAAACGGATGTACGGTCGCATTTGGCGAGCTGGCGACCGGTTATTTCAACCCCTGATGTGGACTGACAGAACACTTGTGAAGTTCTTTTTGTCATTGCACGTGTTAACTGGCAGAGCACTGTCCGTGAAATTCTTTGGCCTTTGCACATGTTGACTGACAGAGCACTGTCTGTGAAGTTCTTTGGCCATTGCGCATGTTGACTGATAGAGAGCACTGTGAAGTTCTTTAGCCATTGCACATGTTGACTGGCAGAGCACTGTCTGTGAAGTTCTTTGGCCATTGTGCATGTTGACTGATAGAGAGCACTGTGAAGTTCTTTGGTCAGTGCACATGTTGACTGGCAGAGCACTGTCTGTGAAGTTCTTTGGCCATTGCGCATGTTGACTGGCAGAGCACTCTCTGTGAAGTTCTTTGGTCATATTGACCATGTTGACTGACAGAGCACTCTCTGTGAAGTTCTTTGGCCATATTGCACATGTTGACTGACAGAGCACTGTCTGAGAAGTTCTTTGGCCATTGTACATATTGACTGACAGGACACTTTCTGTGAAGTTCTATTGGTCATTGCACATGTTGCAGCCTGGGTTTGATCTAATCAAATTCAGTTAATACATGTATATCTGGCTAGCCGTTCCTTATAAATCACTTAATTAATTAATGCCATGAATATGGTGAAAATCCTGTGTGTAAGATTCCAACCAATCTTGGATGAAGTCAGACTCAATATTTCTGTGGGTAAGGAGTCTAAGGTAGAGTGAGTGAGTTAGGGCTTAATGTCGTGTTCAGCGCTATTTCAGCCATATAGCGACGATAACTAACTATGATATGATTAGCTGGAAATGTGTGTCTATTCATGTACAGTCATCATGTTGAGGAAATTAATCTTCCCCTCGTGGCAACAGACATGGTACAGAACTCATGCTGCTCACCCACTTGGGGGCAAATTTTTACCATGCACGCACTACCTGATTCATTGCCAGTAGTACCAACATTAGATCAGCCTGAGATGATGCTTTCAACTTATTGATCATAATTCCGAAGCCAGGAAATCTGATAAGGGCATTTGTATGAGAAAAAAAAAAGAATCCAAAAGGGGAGTTCACCTGGACCCAGAAACAACATGATAGGGTTTTCGACGAGAACTGGTACATGTATCGACACATTTTTGTGTGGAATTCCACGCCTTATTCTCAAATACTGCAGGATTATCAGTGAAACATTTTGACATGTAATCAGATAAATTGTAATTAAGTTTGATAAAAAATGAATGCAGCCCAGGTTTTAGTGAGTTTTTATCATGTTCACATCTCCAGATATAACAATCTTCAAATTAAATTGTAACAAAGAGTATTTATAATGACATTTATCAGAGTACTGTCATGACTGTATGCCACTAATGTATTGTGCAGAATGTGGCACTGTTTATAGTAACTGAGAACATGTTACTAGTTATAAGTTATTCATACTGATTTTCTGTTTTTACCAACAGGACATGAAGTGTGTGGGGATACAGTAAGTATTCTAGCAGTAATGATATAATACATGCAGTACACATTATTTAGTCATAGACATGTCACCGGGCATATAAATGGAAATGCTACATGTACTTGAATAAATTATACCATCATGTGGGCCATGGCATCAAGTTGAATATTATTCAGTCTTGCTCTGTGTAACTAGTAATATATATGTAATGCTGTAAATGTATCAATCAGTCTTACCATTGAAGGAGTTTGTTACAATGTACCTTTCACAAGAGTTGATAGTAAAACCTCCCAAATAACATCTGATATTGAAGTAATCAATACTTGGATGGGTGACCGGGTGCTGTATTGGCTGGGCTGATCAGTGTCCATAATAATAGGAACTGTGGGTAGGCCCCTACTCTCGAGTCCTGGCACATATGTAGGCACTGTCGTGATATGACTGAAACTTAGTTGAAAACGACGTTAAATCCTACTTACCCCTCATATCGAAGTACATGTACTATGTGAGCATTTAAAAAAAAATCAGATATTTTGACCGTGTTGTATTTTCTGTAAATGTTTTTCGTATTATTGAGAGAATGTAAGAACTAACATGGATTTCAATGGAATTTTAGGTTCCGGTCAAAATGTGCCCTCAGCTTGCTATTTTAGAAAAAAGAAATTATCATAAACATTGAATTTCTTTGCTTATATCTTTACCGCATGTATTCCTGATTGTAATTGGCTGCAAAAAAATGTCCGAATCCCCTGTTAAACAGGGCCCATATACGCCTCCTGGATAGTCCTTAAAACTCCTGGAATTTAATTGCTAACCTGGAAAATTCTGGAAAATGTTTATAAATAGAGTTGAATCCTGGAAGAGCTACACTTTCATCTCCCTGGAAAACCAGTCATTTCATGCTACACTTTGCTGTGCCAAAATTTGTTCCTGAACATCAATAATTTGCTCATCTTTGTCAAGTGTAAATTCCAGTTTTTCTGTCAGAAAGCTGAAATTATAGCTGTCGATGGGAGTTTTGAAGGGTATACTTAAATAGTTCATTATTTATTCTCAATTAAATGAATGCCCATTTGTCAACAATGTTGGTGTTGTTGGATCAGGCGACTTTCAGTGAAGGAAATTTAATGATACCCCTTATTCAGCAAACTCTTATCACCAACCTAATGAAGATGACCACCCTCAACTCTTTGCCTACGGAATAAATATTCACAACTGGCCAGAATAAATTATGCAAAAATATTAATTTCCGCATATGGTTATAATAATGGCTTTGAGATTTTTCCATGGGTACCATAGGTAGGGTAAACTATATATTTTTACAATCCTTATGCGTTGGGGATTCATATAAATGAAAACTAATGATGGAAACCATTCTTGAACTTGTTTGTTATTTTTTCAAGTCGTGAGAAAAAAAAACACGCACAACTTACGAAGTTACGTCGCCCACACCGGATGGTGATGCCATGCTTGGAAAACGCCTTTCATTTGTCGCATTTCATGAGGTTATCTATATATTTTTACAATCTTTGATGCTTTGGTGATTCGTATCAATAAAAATTGATGATGGAAACCGTTCTTGAGCTTGTATGTTGTCTAGTCGGGAGAAAACAAAAACACAACCGTCGTCGATCACAGCCATCATGTTTGGAGTTTTCCCACACATTCGTCACATGACATGAGGTTATTTGGAGATTCCCGATGTCATAAAGTTTGAATCGAGGTTGAAAGGAATGTAACCGGTGATTCATATATCACGGAAGCGTTAATTGGTTAATTTTTCGCTACCGAGGCCGAAACAACCAATCACAGGTGTGTTTAGATAAGGCTGTCAAGAAGCCACTGACAACGGCTTTCCGGCGCAAGTTTAAGAAACAGGAGCCGCTCTCAGCGGCTTGCCTTATGCAAAGAGTTAATATTGGGATAAGGCCGCAACCTTCTGTAAATTAATAGTGAATGACCAGTGATGCTCATTCTCTACATGTATATTGACGTGATCTGGAACATGGAATAGCCATTGTCACATGGAATAATCATTGTTATGATTCCCATCATCTTAAAGTGCATCACTGCTCGCTTAGTTCTGAGTAGTACTGTATACAGTCAGGAGACCAACTTAGAGAAGTTATAAAGTATAATCTCTAAGGGATTATGTCCTATTCATGTTCACAAAATAATGATATTTTGATCAGTAGTGAAGTCACAGGGTGTAATGCCATCTGTTAATTCATTTAATACAATTCACTACTATGTTTAACAACCTAAATGTGCTCGTGGTACATTCATTAAACTTACATAAACTTGAGATTTCTTTATAGCTTATATCCTTGCATCTGAAATTTTTCCCTCCAATTACGTATAATTTTTCTGGAAAGTCAAGTTATTTAAGTTTTATTAGGAAGGTAACAGTTGAGGCCACACTCGTTTTTTGAAGAGCTGCACTCGTTTTTGTTTGGCATTTATAACCTAATAAAGTTATAATTATAGGTACTTTGCAGATGGAATGTTGATGTAACAATATTTATGGCCCGAACCAATCTTCTGAAGGTAACCTCACCGTGTTTGCATTAGAAGATCATGTTTTCTTCTCTCTTGTCAACTTTCAGCGACATTTTCTTCCACAATCATTTTGTGTTCAACATGTTCAATGGGCACTATGACTTACAACTTTTCAGAATAATTGCTATATTTAGTTAATAACTTGGCTAGGTGATCATTTTTGGACGGATTGTGAAGCAATAGCCGTCCTATGAATTGATGTTGGCTGGCTGGCTGGCTGGCTGGCTGGTTGGCTGGCTGACTGGCTGGTTGTCCGTCGTCAACATTCCAGGATCAGTTTTGTGTTCAAGGTTTGGTAAAAGTTTGAGCTCTACCATGTATCATGCAAACTAAGCTTCGCCTGACCCCATATACTGATATTTTCAGATACCATACCAGATGCTGCATTGACTGCATCCATTCACTGCCCCCTGGGGGTATATCCCCATCTCCCCTCTCCCCCACCCTCGGAACAGAGCCCCACCCTCTATCTCCGAAACTAAGCCTCACCCCACCCTGTATGTTGATATTCCCAGATACCATACCAGATGCTGCATTGACTGCACTCATTCACTACACCCTGGGAGATATCCTCCTCTCCCCTCTCTCCCACCCTCGGAACAGAGCCCCACCCTCTATCTCCGAAATTTTCAGATAGCATATCTGATACTGCATACATGTAGATTGGACTCTTCCACTACACCATGGGGTATATCCCCACCCCACCACCGGAACTGAGCCCCACCCTGTATCTTCAAAACTAAGCCTCGCCCCACCCCATATGCTGATATTTTCAGATACCATACCAGATGCAGGTAGATACTTCATGTAGGAAGCTATTGTCTCGGTCTTTGTGCAGCTGAAAAGGCTCAAGTCTAGACATATTGTCGTCCAGACTTGGCTATTGTATGCATTGTCTCGTGATGCTTACATGAAGTATGAACCCAGATGCAGCATTGGCTGCACTCATCTACTACACCCTGGGGGTATATCCACCTCTCTCCCCAACCCCAGAACAGAGCTCCACCCTGTATCTCGGAACTAAGCCTCGCCCAACCCTATATCATGTATATGCTGATATTTTCAGATAGCATATCTGATACTGCATTGATTGCACTCATCCACTACACCCTGGTGGTATATGCCCCTCTCTCCCACCCCTGGTACAGAGCTCCACCCTCTACTGAACCCCTGTTAGTTTTGAATTTCATGTCGCCTTAAATGAAGGACAACAATTTTGGTATCGAATTCTATTCCACATCATATGATTTATCCTAAAGCTTTTGCATGAACCATATTTTATTTCTGAAGTATAATATGAAATAACTGGCGTGGAATTCCCCCGCAGTACTGGATCCCTATTAGTTTTGAATTTCGTGTTGCCTTCAATAAAGGACTACATTTTTCCTTCAATTTTGCTATTAAAGTCTGTCCATTTTAATTAGTCGTCTAGTTTGGAGCTTGTCAAAAATCAATAGTTAACCCTGCATAAATTTTCTTTTTTTGCAGCGTGTATAACAAACTGAACTCTACAAAATGACTGCCATTTCCCTGTGATATCGATAATATATCACGCTTGAAATAACTTTTTAATCCTCTCTATATAAAACTCCAGTACAGTTGTTTATGTACCAGGCCTCAAATACATAGGGAGACTTCATAATGTATTCATTCTCACTGGAACAAAGGTCATTATCTACCGTTCAGAAACAAGGGGTAATCACGTGCTTACCCAAGCCGTATAAACAAAGGGACTTACTTAAAAACTGGCGTCCAATTACACTTTTGAACGTTAGCTATAAATTAGCATCCGCATGTATCGCGAATCGATTAAAAACTACATTAGATAAGCTGATTCACGAGGACCAGAAGGGGTTCATCCCAGGCCGATTCATAGGAGAAAATATCAGACTAAGTTACGACTTGATGTTTGAAACAAAGGATAAAAATCTTCCTGGACTATTACTTATGATTGATTTTGAAAAGGCATTTGACTCGATTTCATGGGATTTTCTCGAGGCAGTATTAAAAGCTATGAACTTTGGAGAATGTACATGTATTCAAAAATGGATTAGAATCCTTAGAACAAATATCAAAACGTGTATCATACAAAATGGACATCTTTCATCCATGTTTGATATTGGTCGTGGTTGTAGACAGGGAGACCCAATTGCACCGTACCTGTTCTTGCTATGTGCAGAGGTTCTAGCTACAATGATAAGAAACAACAAAAATATAAAAGGTATCAATTTCAAAGGGACAGAATTCAAACTCAGCCAATATGCTGACGACACACAGCTAACCCTTGATGGTTCAGAAAAATCTTTAAAAGAAGCTCTCAATTGTCTTAGCGACTTTTACAGATTATCTGGGCTAAAAATAAATATAGAAAAAACAAAAGTGGTTTGGATAGGGTGTCTGTCTGGTTCCGAAATAAAACTTTATCAGAATATGAAACTAGATTGGGGTAACGAATTTGACCTCTTGGGAATAAAATTATCTTCAACGAATTTTCATGATATATGGATAATGAATTACCTTGCAAAAATAGAAGAATTGAAGAAGGAATTGAACAGATGGAGGTTGAGAAATTTGACACTGCTAGGCATGCTAGGTAAGATCACTGTTATAAAATCACTAGCTCTGTCGAAGCTCATTCACCTCTTCCTTGCTTTACCCAATCCCCCAGAAGAGTATATAAAAACCATCAATATTATTCTCTTTCAATTCATTTGGAATGGTGGAAATGATCGAATCAAAAGATCCATCATAACACAGGATTACAAATCGGGAGGATTACGAATGGTTAACCTACGACTTCAAATAGACTCGCTCAAAATCACTTGGATCAAAAGACTTATCTCTCAAAACAGAAAATGGCGAAAACTCCTAGATTCTGATGATTATGAAAAAGTATGTAATGTTGGTACAGGATTTGTAAGAAATTTAAATACAACCAATCCGTTCTGGAAAGATGTATTAAATGCCTGGTCAAAATTCCAAAAATCGCTAA
>JAVTVY010042989.1:0-19716 GCA_036873755.1 Hanleya hanleyi | reverse complement strand
CGATGACATGCATGAGCCGATCGACTAGTTACCAACAACAACGACACTGGATCACAATGGCGTACAAGTGAAATGACAGTCCAATTGTGAGATGAGAGTATATTCCTGCAAAAGTCTTTGGAATCATTTGGACAGAAGCATACCCAGTGATAAGACGATATTGTCATCATGTCTCGCCAGCATCATGGACAAGTGGCCAGCACAATGGCACAGATGAGAATGTGTGGAATGGTTTCCCATAGATGTTCCGCAGGGAATCAGTTTGGTACAGTCATATTGTGTATGGAAGATGGAGGAAAGAAGTCAACTTCCGGGGCTCATTGATTGGCAGTTAATCATCCTTGAAGGGAATGGTCAGTATTATATATGCTTCAATTCTTCTTGAAATATTTGACTTTGTGAAATACAGAAGTTAGTTACAACAATTCTGCCGCCTCCCCCCACACACTTCAACCCATCCCCAGGACCTGGTTTTGATTTTCTGTGGAGATATTTATCTCTTTAGCATGTTATTAGACAGACAATGTAACCTATTTCCTTTTTCTTCTGTTTCAGCAAAACGCGGACGGCTAGAGGGACAAATAAACTGACCATTGCTTCTAAAGTCAAGATATTTCAAAGTAAAACTGAGCAATTACTTGTTAATACGATATATTTTTGCATTATATGTTCTAATATTTACCTGTTTTTTATATTTTGGTTCTGTCTCATGAAGAAGATGAATTGCCAACTTGTGAGGCTGGCACCAAGGACGATATCTATCAACTCACCTTTCGAACGGATACAGACGATGACATGCATGAGCCGATCGACTAGCTACCAACAAAAATGGCACTGGATCTCAATGGCGTACAAGTGAAATGACAATCCAATTGTGAGATGAGAGTATATTCCTGCAAAAGTCTTGGAATCATTTGGACAGAAGCATACCCAGTGATAAGACGATATTGTCATCATGTCTCGCCAACATCATGGACAAGTGGCCAGCACAATGGCACAGATGAGAATGGGTGGAATGGTTTCCCATAGATGTTCCGCAGGGAACCAGTTTGGTACAGTCATATTGTGTATAGAAGATGGAGGAAAGAAGTCAACTTCCGGGGTCATTGATTGGCAGTTAATCATCCTTGAAGGGAATGATCAGTGTTATATAAGTAGACGTATTTGATGACGATATGTTTACACTCAATTCTTCAACCAGCACCTGGTAATAGTGATATTTACATATGAATATTAGATTAGATTAGATTAGATTTTATTCACCAAATATCCATAAGAAAATACATATTCAGTGTCAATCATATAAGGGAAAAAAAAATTATATATATTATGTATATGATAACATGAGATTGACAGTTGTAGAAATGTGGATGGCGGGAATAAAGCCCAGATGGGCTTGTTCTATCCCTAGATATTTAACTAACTAGGTTGAGCGAATGTAATAGGTGAGTTGAGCCAAAAAACGATGCGATGTGTACACAGCTTAATACGAAGGATCATCAAAATTGACTAGATTTTTCAAGAAGATAGGATTTAACCTTTGACTTGAAGAGTGACGAGGAATCAATTGTTTTTAAGTAAGAGGGAAGTTTGTTCCATTCCCGAGGACCTGAGCATTTGAGAGTGTAATAAGATAAGTTGGAATAGTGAAATGGTCTGTAGAGATTGATGTTGCGGGTTCTTGTTTGATATTGATGAATAGCATATTGTCTGGTGAAGTAGGTTTGGTAGATGTTTGGTAATTGATAAAGATTATATAAAAACTTGTGGACATGACGTAAGCAAGAATATTGGTTCAGTTGAAATTTGTAGCGAGAGGAAAATTGGAAGTGTGTGATCACGTTTATTGGAAAGTGATATAATTCTTACAGCACGCTTTTGTAGCAGAAACAACGGATTTAGATGGCTTGAGTACGTATTTCCCCATAGAATATTTCCGTACGATAGATAAGGGAAGATCAGAGAGTAATATAATATGTAAAGTGATTTCTTATTTATAGAGTTTTTTATGTGATTAATTATACCTATGTTTCTCGACACCTTCCTACAAATATAATCTATATGATTTGTCCAGTTCAGAACATCATTAAACAGGATGCCAAGGAATTTGAAATTATTCACCAGTTCAATATCTGTTCCAGAAATGTGAACAGGGGGCAAGGGATCAGATGTATTTTTACATTTTATTAACATACATTTGGGTTTTTTAATGTTCAGAGATAGACAGTTCGAAGAAAACCAGCTATGGAGTTTGTCCAGCTCGTTAGACATAGTGTCTATGAGATCCATGGTGTTTTTACCCGAGAGTACAACGCTAGTGTCGTCTGCAAAAAGGATAGTCATGAGTAAATCAGAAACTTTATCGATATCATTGATATACAGGAGGAAAAGAAGCGGCCCGAGGATGGATCCTTGCGGCACACCGCACGTAATTAACTCAGAAGAGGATAATGCATTATTATATGAAACACGTTGTTGTCTGTTTGAGAGATAGCTTTTAAACCAACTATTTGATGGGCCCCTGAAACCGTAATGATTTAGTTTCGACAGGAGAATATTATGGTTTACCGTATCGAAAGCCTTCGATAAATCAAGAAACGTGACGATGCTAAATTCTTTTGCCTCCTTTGCCATAGCCAGCCTATCAAATAGATAGCAGGCAGCAAGAGCTGTAGAATGATTTTCCCTAAAACCGTACTGGCTCGGAGAGATAACATTATTGTTGTCTAAAAATTTGTGATCATATTTGCTGCAAGTTTTTCAAGAATTTTGCTTAGGCACGGAAGGACAGAAATTGGTCGATAATTATCAAGAGAATTAATATCTCCTGATTTGTAGACCGAAGTTACTTTAGCTGCCTTTAGGGAGTTAGGAACAATACCTTCAGTAAAGGACAGATTGAATATGTGACAAAGAGGGTGAGAAATAGAGTCAGAGACTAGTTTTACTAAGGACATGCGTATGCCATCTAACCCCGGTGCAGCTGATTTCATGCTCATTATAGTAGATTGTACATTACAGGGGTGCACGGTGGAAAACGTGAAGTTGTTTAAAATAGGAGTGCCTAAGTATTCATCGAATTTTTTTTGTTGTGTTCGGAATTTTTGAATCTAATTTTGAGGCGACGGTGTTAAAGTGTTCGTTGAATTTTTCAGAAATTAGTTGACTATCTGAGGTTTCTGTTGCATTTATATTTATAGACTGGGGAACGGTCGAAGTTTTTTTACGGTGCATTAGCTGGTTCAGAATTTTCCATGTTCCTTTAATGTCGTTATGGTGTTCATTAAATTTTGTTTCGAAATAGGTTTTCCTAGCATGGCGAATTAAATTATTTAATTTGTTCCTATACTTTCGGTAGGTTTTACGAGAGTCGTAGTCCTGGTTAATTAATTGAAGTCTGTATAAGCGGTTTTTTTCGTGGATAGATGTTAAAATACCGTAAGTTATCCATGGTTTGATAATTCTACTTTGTTTTGCGATTTTTAATGTTACAACTGGAAAACAGTCATTATATATCTGGTTAAATTTCCCCAGAAATAAGTCTAGTGCGCAGTCAGTATCATATGCAACATTGCTGACATCATTCCAGTCTGTATTGCCAATTGTTGTCGTGAAGATCTCTTTCAGTTCGGAAGTAATTTTACGAAAGGAGATATTTTGTACTGGAGGCCTGTTGGGTGGATGTGGTTTTAGAATGTGAAAGATGGGGAAATGGTCTGTTATTTCTGTTATAAATATGCCAGAAAGAAGATTTTCTTCGTGGAAATTTAGAAAAATGTTATCAATTAATGTGGCAGATCGGGACTGGACCCGCGTTGGTTTAGTTATCTGGGGAAAGAAATAATTAGATTTCATGTTTTCAAGAAAAGTTTTGGATGGACTATGACGATCGGTTTTGAATAAATCTACGTTAAAGTCTCCCATTAAGATACATTTGTTTTTCTCTTTTTGAAGCGATTGTAGTATTGGCATAAATTTTTCATTAAAATTGTTAACGTTTTTTCCTGGAGGACGGTAGAGAATACCCACAAGATACTTGCAAGATGCATGGTTGAATTCGACAAAGAGAGATTCATATTCTCCACTCTCATCAATACGTGTCAAGTCTTCTCTGAGCTTGCATGTTTGTATCCTCTCATCAATGAAGATAACTAGACCCCCACCCTTTTTTCTACATCTAGAGGAGAAGTAGGGTTTATAGCCAGGTATGTCGATAAGCGATTCAGTATTAGAGTTCAACCAGCTTTCAGAGAAACCTAAGACCGAGAATTTGTAGTTTAAGTTATGCAGGAAACCGGTTATCTCTAATTGATGTTTTAGCAGACTTCTTGCTTTCAAGTGTAAGAAAGAAGGTGATTCATCAATATCGGGGATATTTCCTGTATGGTCATTAAAAGATCGATCAGTATAGTAATTGGATTGATGGGTGGCGATGCTACTCCAGTGCGATATTTCATATTCATTGTCATCTATATTTGTTGCACTATGTTCGATATCGTTCAGTATGATTGGATTGAACCACATGTTCTCAATTTCATTTAAAGTCAGGTCAGTGTGTGATCTCTTTGTATTATCAGTTGATTCTGGAATATGGCTCTCGTTGTAAAATGGAAGGTACGGCATGAGGTTCGGGAGTGGAACGCCCTCAGAGCAGATTTGATTATCCATTATCGTTTAGGTCATTAATAGTGGTTAAAAATATTATATCTGTAGTCATTATCAATTTCATACAGGTGTACACAACGCTAGGCATATAAGGAAAGAAACACAACATATATACACAACAACAACAACAATATACGACATATATACAATAAATGGAGTAACGTGAACAGTTGTACATTACTGTGTACGAGCTGTGGTACTCGGCAGATAGATACCACTTAGTGATAAAGAGGTAGCAAATACTGCAAAGATTGATCAATAAACACATCCACAAAGAGCCATAAATTATATCAGCTCAGGAAATCCATGTAAACAGGATGGTCTATTTGTAAAGTTGATGCGAGGTCAGAATTTCATATTCTCTATGCTAATCTTGGATGTAGTTTGGACAGAGATGTATTGGATTCCCATTTATATGGTTTATTTACAGGTAAGAAAAAAATCAACAAGATAGAGATGCTTGATTACACTGCTTTCAGATCTACAACACTGTTAGCACTACTCCCACAAAGGACAACTGCTTGATGCAGCTATGTAGTGTTTTAGGTCAGGCAAAAACAACAGGATGGAGTTTGGATAGAGATGTGTTGCATCACGGTCCTTGCAGTAAAAGAATACAAAAATATAAAAGAAAACAGTAGAAAAAGTGTTGGATTCACAGTCCTTACAATAAAAGAATACAAAAATCAAAATACAGCAGAAAAAGGAAGAAAATAAATAGATACTTAAATTATCCAATAGCTAAGATCAGATATGCAGTTATGGTGCATGTATCCTGTGACAAGTATTTTTGGCCTTATTGGCATTGGATATACATTATGTAGTTATTACACAATTTACCAGGGACCAACTAGATATAATGTATTCAAACACTACAGTGTTCAATTATGTCTACCAGTTTATGTTACAAGTATCCTGTGACAAAGGGCCTTTATTGTGGGCACTGGATATACTTTTTATAGATTGTTATACAAATTACCAATTTGATAGATCTAAGTGTTTCAGGACTGACTAAATCAACAGAATGAATTTTGGATAGAGGTACATAATTACACAGCTTTCAGCTTGACCAACACATTAACATTTAACAACCCTGCATGTTCAGCACTACACTCACAAAATAATGTTTATGCTCGAGATAGACTAGGTCAGAGAATGAGCTCAGTTTGCTGGGAAAGACAAACACAATACCCAGAAATCTGGTTAAGTCATTTATTCAAATGACAATGGTTATAATCATTAATTCAAATGACAAATCATTAATTCAAATGACAAATGATAAAATAGCAGGGGCATGGAGAACACATATGAATTATGTGAATTATGTGTTACCAAATGCAGTGATAGAACATGCCCCCAATTAGCAAATAATGTAAATGTTGTTATACCAGCAAAGGTGGGGAGCATAAAGGGCTTCCTGTTACAAAATGTCACAAGACAGAGAATTGAGGGAGGGTAGGGAGGGTTTTTCTGTAGCAAACTGGAGAAACCAAATCCATCACTGACATTTTCCAGAAACAAATTCCAGGTAGCCGAGGAAACACCGACCTCGTGTTACAAAGTTGGAGAGTCTAATATAAGGGCGATAACTCACAATCAACAGTTACAATAAAACTATAATCACGTCAACATAAGAAAGCGACCTTGTTGATCCTCACATAAACTTAATTATGGTAACCCTAATTTCCTGTTATGCTCGAGATAGACTAGGTCAGAGAATGAGCTCAATTTGCTGGGAAAGACAAACACAATACCCAGAAATCTGGTTAGGTCATTTATTCAAATGACAATGGTTATAATCATTAATTCAAATGACAAATCATTAATTCAAATGACAAATGATAAAATAGCAGGGGCATGGAGAACACATATGAATTATGTGAATTATGTGTTACCAAATGCAGTGATAGAACATGCCCCCAATTAGCAAATAATGTAAATGTTGTTATACCAGCAAAGGTGGGGAGCATAAAGGGCCACAGATAACAGTGGAGTAAAAGATGGAACTGTTATCACCCAACCGAAGTCTCTGACCTAGCTCTTACAGTATTTAACACAAAACAGTAGGATGAGTAGATATCACTGGCCTCTTAATAGTTGGTTTGATAACCTGAGAATGGCAGCAACTGGCTAGCGCTAACTGAAGTAATGACTTTGACTACAAATGTTTACATCTTCATGAGCAGATCAATGGTAATATAGCAGCCAACTATATCAAGACTGCAATTGCATGAAATAATACAATCAGGTACATGTAGTTTATTTTGCACAGGATGTATAGCAAGACAGATTGACTCAAACAAATATAAAGGGAACTTATTTCCCAAATTAGCATGTAAATCAATAAAAGATAGCATGAAAAAACATGGGCAATCTATTACTATGCGTCCATGGATGGTGGAATATTACCTTACCAATCTTTAGACTGAAAATGATAGAAATATGCATAAGTGTGCCTGAAGGTAGGGGCACAGAAATCCACATCAGCCAAGTACGGTACTGGAAGAACAAATACCATTCAGGACAGCATAAAATACCTGTCATATAGTGAAGAACCATATTAATACAATAAATATATAGCACGAGAAAGATTCATGGGCCTGTCAGGAAATTTTTTATTTCATTTCTTTTCTTTATTTATTTCAATTAAAGAAAACAACTGGCACTGGAAGAGTCCCGGTTACCCTCCTAAAAATGAGTAATATCCTTCACTTCTCAGACATTCCCCAACAAAACATTGAACTGCCAGCCAGTTAAATTGTATGGCGGATAAAAACAATGAAGATCCTCAAGGTTGTCAATTGTCCAAGGGAAGATTAGGATTAAGCCTCACTTTCTCAAGAATAATCTTTGAAATAAAGTTGACAAAAGGAAGTCAATATGATTGTTGTATAATACATAATACAGGAATTCACATATACCAGTATCTGTGTGTGATGGAGCTCACTGGTAAAAGACCTGAAAGTGATAGTAATGATAGTTAGTACTGGATTCACAAGCCTGGGGATGATAGGATGAGGTAGGATTTCCTCTCTGAAATAGACAATGCATGAGGAATTCTTAAAGATAAAAGTGTTTTACAACGTCCATATTTACGCTTCCCCATGGAAAGCACTGCTACTGCAAACAGACTGGTGGTCTATAAAGTAACACACAAAAAAAAACTTAGAAACAAACTAATACAATATAATAACCTGGGATACAGTATATCAGAAGGACCAGTGATTCCACCAAATTAAGCTGCAGATGATATGTACAGACATGTCACAGGCGCCCCTCAACCCTCTGTCACACTGCACTACAGAGAGAACAATCTTTGGGATCACCTACATTAATAAAAATTAATAGAAAGCTCACTGAGAAAAACCTGGAAGTAATAATTAAAGGAAAGGAGTTAACACAGGATCAGCAAGCATAGAGATGCTGAGAGCAGGCAACCATTTCTGTCTGTGAGTATGAAATCATAATGGAATAAGAAACTATCAGGGTCTGAAATAGCAGCATGATCAGATATGTCTGATGAAAAAACGTATCTCGCCTATGTTCAAAGAATAAAGTTCGACCAAACTCTGGGAATTGACTGAGAATTTGAACATGTTGAATTAGCTTATCTCAAGACTCTGAACGGTAATATAGACAATATCAAACATGCTGGCAGCTTCAGAGGAAATTCAGGCTGAAGAAAGTTCTGCACAATGCTGTCTGTTGTGTTGTCAAACCTGGTCATGGACATACCTGTATAGAATTGGAATTTTCTTACATATTTATAGACCCTGCTCGAGTATAATGGAGACCATCTGAATATGATGTTGAGACAAAACATAGGTGATGGTTTCACACTTCTCCTACAATATGAATAGAAAGGAACAAGTCAATTATATGTACTGAAATTAGAGCAGTCAATGCGGGCCTCCTGAAAAGTAGAATGTATTACGACCATACACTAAATATATACACAAAGTAAATTCAGTTCAAGTCACTATGCCTGGTATAGCTGGATTTCTGACAAGCTTAATGTTTATCTATACTGAAATGTGAGCAGTCAATGCTGACCTCATGAGAAATAGAATGTATTATGGCCATAATCACACACTAAATATATACACCAAGTAAATTCAGTTCAAGTCACTATGATATATCTGGATTTTTGACAAGCTTTGTATGTTCATGTATACTGAATTGATGAGCAGTCAATGCTGACCTCATGAGAAGTAGAATGTATTATGGCCATGATCGCACACTAAATATAAACAGTCACCAAGTAAATTCAGTTCAAGTCAGTATGCTATAGCTGGATTTCTGACAAGTTGTATGTTCATGTCTACTGAATTGTGAGCAGTCAATGCTGACCTCCTGAGCAGCAGAATGTATTATAACGATGATATAACTGGCTTTCTGACAAGCTTAGTTTGTTCATGTATACTGAAATGTGAGCAGTCAATGCTGACCTCATGAGAATGTATTATGACCCTGATCATACACTAAATATATATACACCAAGTAAATTCAGTTCGAGTCACTGTGATACAGCTGGATTTCAGAGATACACGTAGGCGGTGATGCACAGTGTATCTGAGTGATGATAGATAGAGCATACAAAATCGTTGGTAAATTCTGGCTCGTAAAAATCCATGTTAACGTTGGTAATATGTATACCACTTGGTAGAACAGGTAAGTCAGCAAAAGCAGCAGGACTCTAGCTTGATGGACTATTCTGGAGTTGATGAAGAAGGAATGATGGATATTCCAGTCGATGATAGGTCTCCATCTCATGAATATACAATGGAGCAGAGGGTCCAAAACAGGATAGGAGTGACTGGACAGCGGAATGGGATAAAAAAATCACCTGGGCTTCCCAACATCCAAAATCGTCCGCAGACACAACAGGATCTGTAATTATAGAGATATAACGCAGTATCCACATTCTGGGCATGCGATTCATTTCCTGATGTCCTGGATTCATGAATTCAGGATTGAACAGTAATGTCTAAATGGTAACTAGACAATGTAGATACAGAGCACTTGAGAAACAATCTGTATGTTCAGGCCCTGGACCTTCTGTATTTAAAACAGCTATGAATGAGAGTCACTACTCTGAGTGTAGCAAGTGGGTCAACCTCCCGTATTTACAACCACAAGTGGCACTACTGTGAGTGTGACAAATAAGGGTCAACCTAAGAGCAGCAAATTGTGTCAACACTGTGACAAATTGGGTCTTCCTCATATAAACTGGATAAATGTCATATACTGTGAAAAAATCAGATCATAATATAAGGCCACCCACAATATTTTCTAGGGTTGCCTGTTCACATATGTGAAAAGGTTACATAAGGAAGTTTTAGATTTGATAGGATAGGATAGGATTTCACAAAATTGTGTTAAAACATGAAATCACAACAATAGGGTCAACGTGCCCAAGTGTCTTATCGATTCATACAGTGCAATGGCAAAAGGGGTCAACCTCCCCTGTAATAAATAGTGACAAATGGGGTCAACCTCCCCTGCAATTACACTGGGGTCAACCTCCCCAGGAATCACAGTCACTAAATCATACCATGTACAGTCACTATGTACCATGGTAACAAGGGGCCAATCTCCCCTGTAAATAGCCATGTACAATGTACAGTGGCCAAGGCAGGGTTGGAGATAAGGGAAAATAATTTGATCAGAGATCATTATTAAAAGCTTTGAATTTGATCAGCAAAATATTTATCCATGTTTTATCACTATGGAATTTGGATTGGTTAGTGTCCAAATTTGATTAGTTATTGCTGATCATTGTCCCTTATTTCCATACCTGCAAGGGGTCAACCTCCCCTTGAACAAATAGTGACAAATGGGGTCAACCTCCCCAGCAATTACAATTAGCTGTGTACAATGTACATTAGCAAATGGGGTCAACCTCCCCTGTAATCGCAATCAATTAAAATATGCCATGCCAGAAATGCCTCTGAAATTTTAGGTGCTTCAGTTTAAAAGTGTGCAAATTCTCATAAATATCTTCATGTAAATTGAATTTAGCTAAGTTTTTAACAAATTCACAGCCACTCACCATGATTTTGAAATTAGCCTCTTAGATATTTTAAGAATAGAGATTTAGAGCTCACAAAGCACCGAATTTGCCATGTATAAGTGCATGACAATTCATAATTATAAATAGTGAACAAAGGCTAATGGGCAACCTACCCTAGGTTTAGAAACCATGTATATTATGATATTAACTGCTTCCACTGGAAGACCATTTCTCTTCCAAAAACATTGCAGTGATTAATTTTATTAAAATAAAAAATCATGAAAAGTCAATTCCCAAAATTATGACAAATGTCTTAGGGTCTGTGGCAAATCGCTCAACTGATATATCAGCCCAATCAATCAATGTTAACCAGCAGTAGTATGATGAACATGGCCACTAAGTGTGAGAAATAGACCGATATGTACTCAAGTGCATGCTCGAATTGGAATGTTGCATAATGCATGCTTATAGTGCACACCAGCACTGTGAGTATAGTTCAATGACTTTCCATGCTTACCATTGGAATTTATGTCAACAATTGATGGTCCATCAAGGTGCAGCTTTTAATGAAAGTCTCCATAAGCATATTAATAGTACACACTCTGACACGAGATTTAAAGTATGAAAAGGAGAAGTCTGCAGAGTGTATAAATTCTATCAAACAGTTTGATTCTAAAACAGCATCAATAGTAATGATAGTACGGTGAATTGTACAATTATAGGACACTATGAAAATTCAAATGTTTACAAATTAATTTCTTATTTACTGAATTTCATTATACATAACCAAAATATGGAAATAATTTCAGACTAATGTGATCACCTTGTGATTCACAAGTATAGGCTGATAATCAGTGATAACCGTATAAGGGCTAGCATCCAAGCTAATAACATTGAGAAAATTGACTGGAATTTAGGCTAAATATAAATTGCGACACAGTAACGAGGGAGTTGAATTCGCACAAAACCATGATAAATGTGGACCCCATTTGATTTTGAACCACCCGACGAACTCACCCAGTTTACGGATATGCAGGGGACATCCCACGCTTCATCCAACAACGCATCCCAGCATATCTTGCAAAGAGTGTCTACTAGTGTAGTCATTACACATTCGTAACACCAGTCGGGTCCTTGATGTATGGATCCGAAAGGCCAACAGGTCCTCAGTGGTTGTCATGAGTCAGGGGCCAGATTTCGACTGTTCAACGACACCACGTTCGGCGCGACCTCGTGACCCAGATTGTCCGAATCTGTGGGACTGGAAAAACTTAAACGTGACGTTCCCTACATTTCTGTAGCAAACTGGAGAAACCAAATCCATCACTGACATTTTCCAGAAACAAATTCCAGGTAGCCGAGGAAACACCGACCTCGTGTTACAAAGTTGGAGAGTCTAATATAAGGGCGATAACTCACAATCAACAGTTACAATAAAACTATAATCACGTCAACATAAGAAAGCGACCTTGTTGATCCTCACATAAACTTAATTATGGTAACCCTAATTTCCTTTTGAGGCAGATATGCAGTGTTTTAGGTCCAACAATAACAACAGGATGAGGTTTAGATAGAGATCTGTTGGATTCACAGTCCTTGCAGTAGAAGAATACAGAATCAAAAAAAAACAGTAGAAGAAAATATTGGAGTCACAGTCCTAGCAGTAAAAGAATACAAAAACCAAAAGACAGTAGAAAGAAAAGAAGAAAATAAATACATACATAAATTATCCAATAATTAAGTTTAGATATCCAGTTATGTATCCTGTTACAAGTAGTTTAGGCCTTTTGTGGATGTTGGATATACTTTATATAGATATTATACAGCTTACCAGGGCCCAACTGGATATAAATGAATGTATTCAAACAGTGTTCAATTATGTCTACCAGTTTGTTACATGTATCCTGTGACAAGTAGTGTGGGCCTTTATTTTGGGCACTGGATATACTTTATATAGATTTTTACACAAATTACACAGAGAGTATTGAATATATATATAGTGACCATTGAGTATAGTTGTAAATATATTATGGTATACAATTATCTCATATGGAGTATGTTTCCTGCAGTAAAGAAAACAAAGAAAGAAATACAATGGAAAAGAAAAAATGCATGAATTTTCCAATAGCTAAGTTTAGACAAAATACAGGATGGAGTTTGGGGATAGAGATACACGATTACCCTGCTTTCAGCTCTAAGGCTTGACCAGCATGAATATTTGCCTTGTGATGAAGAATTTAAACTCATCTGTTGGGTTATATAGTGATATCTAAAAATGTAGTGTATTGAAGAATTTAACCTCTGGATACAATGTTATGTACAATTTAACCTCTATGTACAGAGCATTGGACAAATGAACACATTTGTGTAGTGTTTATGACAATTTAACAAGGGCACTGATAGATTTTTAATCACAGCTAAAATAGTGCTATAACTTCAGCACAGGAATATAAGTCTGGAATTATTATCCAAGGGAAGTAACTACTCGATTTTCACCTCTTTCCCCTCTATGAACAGTTTTCCTCCTGCAAATCTTACTTTTTTGTTTTCATGGTAAGCCTTCTGCATTTGGGGTTGGGCTCTTTTCTTCCACACATAATCGATGTGAGTCAGGTCTTCCATGACGTTGAACGGTAATCTGTCATCTGGTCCAGATTTCTGACTTTGGTGATTTCTGCGATAGTGCTTGTAATCAGCAATAATTTGATTTCTGATTTTCCTGTTATAAAATCGAGCCATTAGTTGCGGATGTTGCCTAGATGCTGTTGTTCGGCTGGATGGATGGGCCAGTTCCATTGAGGATTTCACATGCTCAAGATCTTTAAATGGCCCAAATTTATGTGAAATGAGAAATTCAGCTATCTTATTCTCATACAACTCACCGTCTAGAACCTCAATTCCGTCAAATCTAATGTTGTAGGACCTGGAGCGCCTTTCCGAGGTATTTAATTGTTCTGTAATTTTTTCCTCTAGCTCAAATCGTGCCGCTCGTTCGTTTTCGAGTTCTTTTTTCAGCTGGGTCACATCATCACATACCGTATTCAGTTTCTCTGTAGTAGTTGTCAGTTCGCCTCGTAATTCAGCTATATTTCCGATGATTTCATCTTTAACAGAACGTAGGACGTTGGTGAAGTGAGACGCTAATGCATTCATGGCACCAAATATAGCTACGTGCTCAGGATTTGAGGACTCGGGCAGAAAGAACTCCGGTATGTCAGTTTCATCGTCGCCGCCATTTGCATTTTCATTTGAAAACCTTGTTGTTCGGGCAGATAGAAGATTTTTTGCTGAATTTGGCTTCGGTTGGTTCTTTTTCGTCTTGTCCTCCATCGGTATGATGAAATGTTGAGTATACAGATGATTACTACAAAAATTTGCAGGCTACTTCACGTTTTTAAATATTAAATTGTGGTAAATATCGCCACCACAGGCTCAAGTCAACCTATAGCATGCGCATGCGTATCGTCACTCCATATTATATTATTTGGAGCTTTGTCTGCTGTGACTATGACGAATTTACTCTGGAGATTTGCTAGAATTTCTTGCGAATTGGGGCTTCTCAGTACTTGTTTTGCTTGGGGAAGGGTACTTCTGTCAATATGGCGGATTGTTTCAGCGACCTTGCTCTCGGTGAGGTCCAGCCAATTAGCGAGTATTGTAGGTTCAACTTTTTCTCGCTTAGACCAATCAATAACGTACTGTTCCAAAGCAGACAGGACTATCTTCTAGTCGGCCTTCAGATTTATATTTCTCGGCTCTCTATATTTAGGTCCCTTCATCAGGAGTAATCTTAGGTCCTTATCACTCACCACATCAAGACCACCAGTCACAACATGTTTGCATGATGCGTAGATAAAGTTCGACGATTCACAATCACAACTATAGCCCCCTGACGTGTATAAGTTCCAGTCAAACTCCTTGACAGCATTAGAGTAATTGAATATTTTGGTGGCTATAGCTTTAGTATACTTAAATGAAATGCAAGGAGGTTCTGTGAACTTAAAATAGTTTGGTACAGTATGGCGTACCTCTGGATCATTCAGGATTCGAGGTAAATTAATAATGTCCTGTCCTTTATCTAAGTAGTTGAGTTTCAAGAAAAGCCGATCTTGGGATGTTTCGATTATGTTCACTGGACGATACAACCGAAAATACGCTATATCTTGACATACTTTAGTGATTTCCTGGAGACGCAGATTCTTGTATATCTCTGGCTATATGATTTAAAGGTCTCAGTGGTAACGCATACAGAACGGCACGTAAGCTATGTGTACTATTGGGTGTGTTAGTTAAGCCCACTAAGTAATTTAAAGTGATATGATCGTGAATCATCGCACCATTAAACTTTCTCTAACCATGGCTGCGATGCCTCCGTTGATAGGGTTTAAATAGCTGGGTAATATTGGATATATTTGAACGGCGGTTTGTAGCATTGCCGAACCCACTGACATTATCATTTAAACCGTACGGAAACACTGACCCAAGTTCTAGCATCCAGAATAGTTCCCGCTCTCGGATTTTCCTCTCAAATCCAAAGGGGGAATCCTTGGTAGATGGATAGACGACGTCTATGATCTGAATACTAAAGTTGTCCCAGCCATGGTCGGGTCCAGAAAAATGCTTACCATAAGCAATTGCTTTTTCCTGACGGATTTTCTGTGACCATTCACACTGACCACACTTCTTACAGGAAACTAAATAAATACAGTTTGTAGTAGAACAACTAAGATCAACACACGAGTTTACAGAATATGAGTTACCAGTTAACGCGGAACTAAATGACGCTGAAGTATTAAAGAGTGGACACGTGAGACATCCACGGTGTCCACATATAGAAATCTTGAAATTATTACATGTAGAATTCGGTGCTAAACAATCATCAAGCGTAATGTTACAAGGTTTGATGTCGTGACCTTGCTTTGCGGTCAGAAATATATCTGTCATTTGGATTGAAAAAGGTCTTGGTGCATTTCGAACTATTAGAGACTCGGCCGAGAAACCTGCACTAAGGTTCCTCGGGTCTGTCTTACTATATTTTCTTTCTGTCGTATCCATTATGAGTGTTATATATGTAATTCAGACTCCTGACAGGCGTAAAAACAAACAGTTATGTCATGTAAATATGTTAAAGTTATACATCGACAGAGATAGCACTAACAGTACTGTCCACCCTGTAAGTATACTAATGAAACTTGTGAAGATCCCATGACAGCGGCGAAATTACAGAACTCTGACATTCTACTTAATTTGGATTCCAAGTTGTGTCATCTCGAGCCAGTGCGTCAGGAAGAACTTCGAACTCTGCTATCAATATGAACATTTGTTTCCCGACATTCCTACTCGGACTGATACAATTTCACATGACGCCGATGTCGGAGATTCTAATCCAGTGAAGCAGCACCCATATCGTTTGATTAAACAAAACTACCTGAAAAAGAGATTCAGTATTTACTGGACAATGACTTCATTGAACCAAGTAATAGTAACTGGAGTTCGCCTTGCATCCTCGTTCCAAAGCCAGATTACAGTTACAGGATGTGTACTGACTACAGAAAGGTGAACACATTGACCAAAACAGACACATTCCCTATTCCACGCATTGACGATTGCATTGATAAAGTGGGAAGTGCCAAGTTCGTGTCAAAGTTTGATCTTCTGAAAGGATTTTGGCAAGTTCCACTGACAGATCGTGCGAAGGAGATATAAGCATTCGTCACTCCGGAGGATCTGTTCCAGTACAAAGTTATACCATTTGGAATGAAAAATTCTCCAGCCACGTTCCAGCGTCTCATCAACCGTGTTACTTCCGGTTTGGAAGGATGTGAGACTTACATTGATGGCGTCATTGTCTGCAGTGATACATGGGAAGATCATCTACCAAGAATTCGCGCACTGTTCAATCAGCTAAGTGACGCCAAACTGACAGACAACCTTGGGAAAAGTGAATTCGGACATGCACGTGTGACATTCTTGGGTCATGTTGTAGGTCAGGGTCAGGTAAAACCTGTAGATGCTAAGATCAACGCTATCTCGCTATTTCCAAGACCAACATGTAAGGGACAACTGATGCGTTTCTTGGGAATGGCTGGTTACTACAGGAAATTTTGTCCAACCTTTAACTCGACTCTTAAGAAAGAGGGCAACTTTTGTTTGGACCGATGAATGTGAATCAGCTTTTGAAAAAAAGACATACTCAAGAGCGCGGCTTTCAGCACCAGATTTTGATTCACCTTTTAAACTGGCTGTAGATGCTAGTGATGTTGCTGCTGTTGCCGTTTTGTTACAAGAAGGTATAGATGGTGTAGATCAACCAATATGTTATTTTTCACGTAAATTTGACAAACATCAGAGAAATTATTCCACAATTGAGAAAGAAAGTTTAGCAATGATATTGGCTTTACAACATTTTGATGTTTATGTTATTTCTTCATAGTTGCCAATTACTGTATTCAGTGATCACAATCCACTTGTTTTCATAAGTAAGATGAAAAACAAAAGATTGTTGAGATGGAGTTTGGTGTTACAAGAGTACAATATTGAAATCAAACATATTAAGGGTAGGGACAATTTGATCGCTGATTGTTTGTCTCGCATATAATGTACATATGTTTTTCAACATTTTTGCTGTTGTAATATAGATTTTGTTTTGTAATAATGTTTTGAATTGTCAAGAAAGTTCCAAGTTGAAACTTTCTTCTTTTCAAGAGGGGGAGTGTCATGGTATTGCAGTATAGAATTAGAAACTGAAGATAGTTCTAGATTAATTGAGCTGATGTAAACATGTGAACATCCTGTTCTGTGATTATAATCACAGAATTTTCTCGCTGACGTGACCGATTTATTATATTTGCAAATGGCCGAATTACGAAGAGACCCGTATGATGAGGATAATTGGGTCACAGTGCCATCTACACATTTACACAGCGCCATCTACACATCTATACGCTTGTATACATACTGTGTTGTGGGTTAATCATTTTGGAGCTTTCTAGAAGCTGTTGTGATGGTATCTGGATTAGATCAAACGTCCATGCTGTACCGTCCATTCTGTAATCTCGAATGCCCGATAGAGTATAAATAGCCGGACGTTCAGTTACCGGGGAAGAGACTCAAACGGCTTCTATGTGGGTGCATTAGATTGTGCTACTGGATATTATCTTTGCCTGTGATTATTGACTTCTGGATTGTATATTCCTGTTGGATTACTCCTGTGTTTGACCGCTGTGTTATCTACGTGATTGAACCTACGGAAACTGGACAACAGCTGAGCGGTGTGGACTATAAAAATACAGGAACGCTATTTCTGCGCGTCGGCACGGACTGCATAGAAATTTGCACGTTAGTACGGACTGTGAGAGATACACCGGTATAACATTGAACAGTAAGACTATATTTCTCATTTATTTGCTGTATTGACCTAACTTAATTTGTATATGATTTTAGTATTGTAAATAAATATTTGATTGTTAATCCCCGATTTCACAAAAGCTTTCTGTTGGTAATGGTGAATTACAGAATAATGGTGAGTTATATAATGATGAACTGAATAATAATGGTGAATCAAAGAACAGTGAATTAATTAATGGTGAATTGAAGGATAATGGTGGCTTATAGAATGGCGAATTAAAGAATTACGAATTATTGAATGATGATGAATTGTATATACATATAGGCAATTTTGACATAAATGTTAATTCTACACAATTAGGAGCCATAGTTAGCTTTATTATGCTGGAAATTATAACCCACACTCTCTCTGCATATTCCGCATATTCTGTACTGGTTATAAGTCAGCTGGTATTCCGAAGGAAAATTATGTCATTTTAGTGATGAAAAACATGGTACCGGTACTATATGGTACTAAATAGTGCGATATGATTATGACCAAAAAAGTGTTGAAAAGGCACCGCAGAATAAAAATAATGACGCGTGCTATTCCGTAAATGTGAAACGGTCGTTTTTTAAATCCCCAGGACTCAAACCTATCATCTCCTAGAAGATAGCATCTTTGTGTAACACCCACAAACAACATCGGAATAGCACATGTGCAATGTGTCGATTATTTGAAAAAAAAATATTTCTCAAACTACATGAAAGGTTCATGGACAGAGCGACTGTTTGCAGAAGTTTTATTGATGGTTTTTCCAGTCCGACACAGGCAGGGAAACCTGATTTTGCAGAAAAAAGCAAACCTGCATTTCACATAATACATGTACATGAATTTGACGGTATGTTGTGCTGCGCGTTGATTATTCGTTTTGATTCCGCAGACTACGTGGAAGTCTTATGGGCTACGGAACATGTCGCGGAAGTTTTTCAATGCATTTGCAGCCCCAATCAAGCATGAAAATACGAATTTGATCCAAAAGTAAATATGGATTTTGCATAAAAAAAACCCACAGAAATATGTTGTTTGCATTGAATTTTCATACAATTTGGACTTTACAGACTAAGAGATAGGTTTGCCATCTACATTATATGTCAGTGGAAGTTTGTGGATACTTATCCAGGCCCAAACATGCAGAACAATATGCATTTGAACCAAAACTAAAACAGTCTTGGAAACAAGATGGCAGTTACAGGATGTGTACTGACTACAGAAAGGTGAACACATTGACCAAAACAGACACATTCCCTATTCCACTGAAAATAAACAATGCCAACAACAACAACAACGCCTATGTTATTCTAGTATGGGTGGATTTTTTTCGTGTTTTGATCATGGATCGAGATTGATGTCTGTCATAGGACATGTCGGAGAATATTTTTAGCATTAATTTGAAGTGAGGGGCGAGGCAGAGAAATAAGAAATAAACCAAAATGCAACGATGAAAAAAACACATTATGAAAACTCCAGTTTTCGAGTGCTGAGTTGCCGATCAGTAATTGTAAAGTTTTGTAAAAGTTTGGTAATAAATTTGACTTACGGTTGAATTAAAAAAGCAGTCACCAGGGTGCAAAAATATATAACTATGAATAAATACAGCTCTCACTGTTCAGCAAGAAGACAACGCATTCTGGAACATGGTGGCTGACAT
>JAVTVY010042988.1:0-18919 GCA_036873755.1 Hanleya hanleyi | reverse complement strand
GACAAAGGCTAAATTCATCAACCATAAACTACAAAATCTTCCCCAACGTAGTTATGCGCAAAAACTTTGCCTTTCGGACGTTATTCGACCTTGTGTAATTTTCGCTGTGCTTCCCTGGTTAAATTAATTTTCTCACATGTGCGTCGGATGGTAGAGAAAATGTTCATGTGTCACAGATGTGAGGCACATATGAATCGCATGAAGTACACCTTTGCATGTTTCATAATCCATCCGAGTATCACTATTTCTCACAATTCCCCGTTCGTTCAACACTGCGTTATTTTCATTCTCCATATTGCACGTCTGTATACTTCGTACCAGCCCTGCACACAGATTAGGGCAATACAGTTATTACTCAAACAGTCGGTGTGAAATAACAGCCAATAACGGACGGCGTTAGAGAGAGCTTCGCAGTGTTCATAGACAAGCCAAGTTTATAACGAGAATACGCTATAGAACGGTGTCTTCGATGTCCTTGGGGGAGTTACACGTGGGCGTCGATCCAGTCAAAATTGGAGCGATATGCAAGAAGTGGGAAAAATTGACGTCTGGCGACTAAAAAGCAACCATGTGACTCTACAGGAAAGCATCCCTCGGTAACTAACATTCAGACCTGAGAATACGGTGGATCTGCGGACGTAGCCCCAGTGTCTCAGCCGCGTTTTTAATGCAGCTGTTCATGTGGAGACTATGAAGTATCAAATCAGGGCTACACTTCAATCGGGGCTACATACGTCTGAGTTCCTGGGGAACGAGAGAACTGAAAGATTTAAATGTTTAACAGTTATCAATGAAGTGACAATTTAGCATGGTGTTCCCGTCTTCAAGTCATTTCATGTATCTTCGACTACACAACAAAGTTTCCCGATTGCGATACGAAAACATTGTACCATAGCGTGGATAGCGTCTTCACAGTATCATAGCGGTACCAGAGTAGGCCACTGGTGGCTGAAATGTGTCCGCTTCGGTAATGTTATAGTACGAATACGTAGAAGTGATAGTCTACACTGTCCTACAATAACACATCATCCGTAGTCATGGTTCGTCTGACAAAGCCGAGCAATGGCGGAAGACGAATTCACCAGGGCTAAGATCACTCGTTTATTAATAGACTTTTCGAACAGCCTTCGTGTCTTCATGACCTTTCCGTATATGCCCATATTTGAGCAAATTAGAAGCCATTCAACGTGTCGTATATTTCATCCCGGTATTCTTTCGATTCGCGAGTTGGGGCAGATACAGATTTGCGACGTATCCTTTCAACACAAGCTGGGGTTGGTTCCATCCTACTGAAGCCGAGATTGGCTCCATTCTACTGAAGCCGAGATTGGTTCCTTTCAATAAAAGTCGGAATTGGTTCTTTCCAGCAGAAGCAGCGATTGGTTTCTCCCAGCAAAAGCCGGGATTGGATCTTCTCAACAGAAGCCGCGATTGGTTCCTTCCAAGAGAAGCTGGATTGTTTTTTAACAAGCGCTCTCACCGGTCGGCAGTTCAGGATAAAACTAAGCAAGTTCACGGGACCGGTCAGTCGGGCCAACCCAAGTGCCTAATGTAGGTTAGGTGTATATATTCTAATATCAGAAACAGTGCAGCATCTTGTCGGACCATTCCAATGACCAATTCAGCAATATTGTTTGTTGATTTCGATTGTCCAGCTAAAAGTATCTTGACTCGAACTGCAATAACATCGACTAATGAATATATGCATACAATCATTTTGTTTAGAGATTGCACACGACCCTGGTCGTGTCTGTGGCTCAGTAGCTGTCTCGAGATGTAACAGGTGTCAGAATACGATAAGAATACACTGTTAAACGTAATCTATACATTGATGAGGTATGTACAACACGAGAATTTAGTAACACATCTGAGAATAAAACGTCAACGACTTACCCTCTTTGAACTCATGAAAGAAGATGTACACCTCGTCCGGCACAATGTGTTCGTCGTTTGTTTCATCTATATCACCAAAGATCATCTTCAGCTTCTGGTCCAAAGGTATAAAAATAGGCCTAGGTGTGGACATAAAATATTGTGAGACAGTCATATCGTTATCCACGAGATCAAATCTAGGACAAGACAGCTAGGACAGAGCAGCTGACGTGAAAGGCTCCATGAACATCATTTGTCTCACAGTATTCTTCAACCCATATCGCCTGATCCTAAACTAATCCTAGCCCAGACCGTACCTTAAGCCATTCTCTATGCTCTAATCCGAAGAATATGCTTCTGTATGTTCTGTGCTTTAACCCATACAAGGAGCATTCATTACAACTGTTGACAATCAAATCATTGCGTTTGCCCCCTCCCCTCACTATTCAGCAGTCCACTTCAATTTTAAATTTCAACAATTTAAATGTTGTATGATTTTAAAAACGCATAGGTCTAATATGAATGACAGAATGAGAGAGAAGAAAATATGTCTTGGTTTGTATGCTCTGATTCGCAAAAAAATGGCCCCTATCAACTGTTTCTAAATTTTCCACTGTTTGCAGAAAATATAGTATTTCGTTCGAAGTGCAAAATATGCCAATAGGAAAAGTGACCATAAATGACCTTAAACCTGACCCGGCATGCCGAGGGCTGTCTAGGGAGAATCTTGTAACGATATATTATACAACATTTATTTTCGATGGAATGGTTGTTACCGGCAGTGAGTTTGTAGAGTACTAGTAGTATTTGGAAGAAGACTGCGGCAAAAAAATGGTCTTGTAGCAATTTTATACAGCATGACACGTCCTTAATTTCAATGGAATGGATGTTAATGATAGAGATGAAACTTGTGGCGATTTTGTAGGGCACGGGGAGGAATAACAGAGACCAAAGTGGTTAAATGGGCTCGTAGCAAGTTTCTACTACACGATACTGCTGTTGTCTGAACACATATTATTACATAAGATGTCGAGGTACGAACTTTTTACAACTAAATTTCTCCCCACAAATCAATGATACATGTACATGTATTGGCAGCTGTAATTTGAGAAGGAAATTTACAAGTAAACGCCGATGGTTTAAGCTTTATAAATAATGAAGCTTAGGATATCAAAACTGCAACACTGTAGCTTAAACATGAGTGTGTTTTTACAGAGTAATATTTAGCAAGTAGTAAAACATATCGAGGCACTCGTACGACACTTCCCAGATGTAACCTAAGCCTCTGACATAGCCTCAGTATTTAACGTATTCTGTACTTACTCAAACGCCATTACGACGGTGAGAGCACAGGCAAATACCGCTATCCACATTATGGCGGCGATGAAACTACCGTTAACACAATCTGCAAGAATGGGAAGAAGTTCAAAAGGGGCAGCGTAATGCAGGGTGAAACTTATCATGGGCGAATTCAAAATGGCCGCCATTAAAATACCACTTGGACAAAATATTCTGCAAAAACAACAAAAATTCGGTTTCCAAAAAAGTTAAAGCAATTATTATTTTAGTTTTTTTCATTCGGTCGAATCGGTATTGAAACCTTAGTTTGTCATTCTAGCCTTGCGTTATTTTTAACTGGATGAATTTCGTGACTTCACAAGGGATCCACAATCTACGGAGATTCGGCCCTCTGTAATGTAGGCCTAAAAGCCTACAACAGCAGTAACTACATTTGTGGAACATACTTTTTCTCGGGGCAATAGTAATTGAGATAATCCCTATCAAAGTTTTATGGGCTGTAGGTGCACAGGTTTATTCATACACCCAGATGCCAAAAGTCACACATATAGTTGCTATAGGGGAATAGTTGTTCGAGAAATCAAGAGAAAGCGGCAGGAGTTCCACTTGGCAAATGTAATCATTTCATGAGTTCGGTGTCCCTGAACTACATTGTTTATAAATTTGACAGCAGATCTTTGGGGGTTTTAAAAGCTGTGGTTTTCCCGCATTTCTGAGAAATCTGATATTTCAAATTGCAGATGAAGCTTGAAACTGTACTTCCTGGTGTTGATTTGGGCCACTTTAGGGGGAAGACATGTTCCCCGGGAGAAGACGATGCGATAACACCGTTCAACTGCCAATGGCGGCAAGTTGACATTTCCATGGTGATCTTACCTCAAGACTTTATCTGTTGATTTCTCATGTTTTGGTAAACACCACAACGTAGAATCACAAAAGATTATTGTCCATTTGACTAGTTTTAGTCTTGTTCATTAATATTATCGCCCGGGTGGCCCGAAGTATTCACTCCTACATTGCAAATATACTATTGTTTCACTTATTCACTCTGGAAAGTTGCTTTTTCATTTATCGTGTACTGAATGATATAATAGTCAATTCCTCAGACCTGAAACGCACGTTATATCATACATAGCCAATTAAGCTGATCGGCATCGTGAATCGAGGTATTTCCTGTTCTCTAAATAATATGCTGAGCGATGGCTGTATTACTTCTCAAACGGGAAAATAGCGAAATATTTATAGAACTATGACATCATAAAACCGTATTCTGAATAGAAATCGTGTTACAGTTAGTCAAACCGAGGGCCGGTATATGTGTACTCCGGAACAAAGGTAATCCGTCAATAAGGCAAATAAAATAGGCGAACCAACAATATGAGCTCAACTAATATGGTAAATCTAAATCGATCCAACATAAAAGCCGTTACCTCCAGAAGCTTGTTTGTCCGCTTAGCTGCATAAATGGAAAGAAAAACAAGGAAACAAAGAACCATAGGCTACTCACATATGTCGGTTCACAAATGGAAATATTACATATATCTACCAAGTCCTTTATGGCATGTTCAGTCACGATTGTACCACTTTTTATACGCTTATCTAATCTAGAAAATCTCTTGCCAGGTGCAATATTCTGGCAAGAAAGTCAAATTGCAGGACACGGCCTCTGGTATTCTTTGAACGTAGGATTAATATGTGCCAATCCCGTGCCTATGGTGCGGATCTTGTGACCCTCTCGGGTCTATATAGTAAATGGAAACGGAAGGGGGAGTTCGACTTAGAAAATGTTGTAGGTTTCCAGCTGTTTTACAAATTCTCTTACACCTCTCTCCCATCCCGCAGTGAATTTGGCCACGGAACTTCGTATTGAACGTTGTGCCATCAGTCATACCCTGTGAGCGGTGTACGCTTGGATGATACACCTATGCGTACGGATGATACCGCCAGAAACGCTGGTCGACGTTGGTGAATTTAGCACTGGATTTAGTGTGGGATTTGTTTGTTAACCCTACCTGACCTGGAGGAGGGGGGCGAAATCGGAAAATCCGACCAAAAAAATGCTGTTTTTGGAAATACGGCCATCATGTATTTTTTTACATTTTCTAGTAGGGCTTGACCCAAGGGTATAGTGTGGTAAGTTTCAGCCCCCTGAAATTAAGGGGGGCCGAAACGCCCCCTCCCGGCCAGGATACGTCCCAAAAAGCCCAGGCCAGACAGGGTTAAGGTGAAACCCAAATGGTCTGGGGTCGCTTTCTGGGGGGGGAAAAGTGATCATGATTGTGAGTAAGATGCCCTTTACCGCATTACGATACTCCACACGGTTACAGAGATATTAGAGTTTGAAATCTAAATATTGTCTTCAGGAATTGTATGCAAATGAGATTTTGTGATGTCACCAAGTGAACTCAGATAATGAGCCAACTTTCTACTAAAATATTTACAAAACTAGAAATCTAATATCTTCTGATTTCATAATATTGTTTATTAGTAGCATTATGCAAACTGATTAGGTTTGTTCCTGAAAAAAAATCTAATTAATTTTGAGAAAACGGTCACCATAGCAACTAAACTTTGACTTAACTGTACCACCCCCACCGATTGCTATTGCCGATAGTAGAATAGCCAATTGAACGAAAGTGCGATGAAAAATGTGTTGATTGCAATGTGTTGGAACCTTGTTCACTTAAAGTGTGAATTGAAGTACAACCAGACAATAGTTTCACCTATAGCTCTGTGAGATCATGTAGGCATAATTAACTTAATGTACATGTAACCTCAAGAAAAATATCACAAAAATATATAATATGGTAAATTTATTGCTCAACTTATTCGAATTAGTTGGAGTTTATTTGTGAGGCACCAGAGGCGCTACAACCCCTCAGCCCCTTAATAATCCAGACCAAGATGTTTTTATACATGTAGGTGTAGGAGTTTTTATGCAAAGTATAGATTTATGGCATTTAATAAAATCGATATCTAGCTTCACAGGCACTTTTTTGAAGAAAAAGAAGATTTTCATTTATTTTTTCTTTTGTCCAGACCAAATATAGCCATCTTTTCTGCCAAACTGGTGCAGCAGTTTAATACAATCTCCATAAAATCAACAATGTTCTTTGAGTTACCGTATATTCAACAATACTATTTCCTGCAAATAAAACCAAATACCAAAGAACTTTTTGACTCGATGTACAAGTACATAATTTTAGTAAAGCTTTGAGAGGGAAATTTATTAATATAACCAAAACAACTGTGTAAAAAAAAAATAGAAAAAATAGGAGTGATACAGTGACAAAACAGTGAAGCAGTGCCTGTGAAGCTATACATTTTTTTAATCGACATTGGTGATTGTGATAAGGTGTTCACATTGACAAGTTGCAAAAAGGGATTTACTGTTTTGACAGGTATGAGGTATTAGCTGGTATGAAAATGGAGGGTTTTTTGTTATGTTTAGAAGAATGCTAACATGATCCTCACTCCCAGTCCCATAATCACATTCGCGCACACTGTACACATATGGTATGACGTCTCATGTAGGGAACCAGGTGGCGTCACCTGTTTGCGCAAGTGAGGGAAACGCAATCTCACGCAACATCGCATGGCATGTTATATGCATACCAAATTTGAGAGCAACCCGATAAGTCGTTCTCAAGTTAATGTCCAGGCACCTAATTTAGATTTTGGCACCAGGTGGTCGGCGCCACGTGTAAGCACAAGTGAGCGAGAAGCAATCCCAAGTGAATCTCATGGCATGGTAATTAGATTCCAGATTTGAAAAGAATCTGACGAGCACTTCTCCAGCAAGTTATCGCCTGGAACTGAATTTCGGATTTTGCCAATCGGTGGCACCACCTTTTGCCGAAAGTGGGCAAAATGCAATCCCTAGCTACATGTCACCAGGGCATAATGGCAGAATGGCATATGCATATCAATTATGAGAATAATCCGATGAGCGGGTCAAGTTATTGCACAGAAACAAATTACAAATTTTGCCACCAGGTGTCGCCACCTGTAGGCGCATGTTGGCCAAACCCAAACACAATCCCAAGCGAAGCTCATGGCATGGTATATCGAATTTGAGAAGAATCTGATGAACGGTGTTCCAGCTATTTCCTGGAAATGATCTTTGGATTTTGCCACGAGGTGGCGCCACCTTTTAGCAAAAGTGGACGAAATGCAATCCCACGCGACAACTAATTAATGCCATGTTATATGCATACTAAATTTTAGAAAAATCCGACCAGTGGTTCTCAAGTTATCAGGCGGCGCTAACTGCAGACGTACGTGGATGAAATGCAATTCAAAACGACACCTCATGGCATGGTATATAATCATACCAAATTTGAGAAAAATTCGACCAGTGGTTCTCAAGTTATTGCCCGGAAGCAAATTTTGGACGGAACGATGGACAAGCGGAATCCCGTATACCCCACTACTATGTAAAATTCGCTGAGGCTTTTGTAAAGATCCTCAAAAGAATGTTCTGTTCTCATATTATCCATCAGTATAGCTTTCAATTATCGGCAGACGAGGACACATTCTGTTGTTGTTGTGCAATTTATTGTTGTTGAAAGTATACAATTTACTTTCGTTATCAAGTTGGATAGATCTATTTCATGCACACATAATAATCTTTTAGTTGTTTTATACGTTTATTCAGATGATATAGCAAGTAAACATTGACTTTATTCAATGTATCATTCAGAAATAAAGCCTCTGTATACTGTAAACATATATCTTTAAGGTTCCTGTTACCTCACCTGTCATGTATGCACACAACAAAAATGGTGCATGTAATATGTAGATATATGGAGATCAGGGAAAACTCTTGCAACATTCCATGAATAGTTTGGAAGTAGAATGGAAAGAAAACATTTTTGACAGTTAAATTATTATGTAAATGATTTGATCACCACTGGATTTTAGAAGCTTACCAAGAGAAAATATTGAGAGGGTCTGGAGAGGTGAGCCTTAATGGCGAAAATTCGAACTGTAACTCAACACACATTTTTAATGAAAATGTAAATGGATACTGGCAAAGAGAAATGCCACATTGTTTTCTAAAATGAATTAGACTGCTATCGGTATTATTTAATACTAAGTTACTTTCTAATTAGAATGCATTAGCCCCCAAAAATCACTCAACACCAGCCTCTTCAAATCTGTGGATTAGCAGACGGCATATTTTGAGCAGTAGTGCCACTGAAAAATTAATGATTACAAAAAAATTAGATAAATACAAATGTAATTTGAACATATCAGACTTGAAACTATACACGAACATTAATACACAGAAACATGGACACTATAAATAAGAAGGCTTCGGAACTCTTGTGGAGTGAGTACTCTATCTTGTACTGTGATAGCAAGATGAAGGATCGGTCAATTCTTTCAGCATTCTTATGTGAATCTGGTTGACCCTTCGCGTCAAATATTTGACCCCTAGGGGCAAACATAGATACATAATAAAAAATAAAAAAGAGCCTGTCTGAGCAGGCTTCAGTTTATCATCTGCCGGTTCGTATATTTTCACTTTTCCCTGATTTTTGACCTAGGAAAATATTTTGAATTGGTGATAGCCGGCATGTTTTCATGTAATAATTGCCAAATTATACATTATTTTAGGCTTAATGACACTTTCTTTGAATACTGGAAAAATATAATACATTTGCATAAAATTATGTTATTTACCACTGGTTCGCAATAATCTCCCATGCTAAAAACTGGGGCAAAGTGAACACATAGGCCTACGAACCAGTAGCTAATCAGCTGAAGGCATGTATCACTGCACAGAAAGGCTCTTCTTTGGTCTCTTAACTCCAACAGTAATGTGGGCGGGGGTAAGGGGAGGCACTGTTTCTATTCTATCTCTGGCACGACAAAGACTTTGTAGCGTAACATATTGGGGGCATTTTTGAGCCTTTTTGCATGTTCCCCAAGCAGAGGATCATGGGTAAATCCAAAATGACGGCCATGTGGGATACAAGAATAAGTGATGTTTTCGTTATTTTTCTTCATTTTTATTGTTGTACTTTCTGCGAGAAAAAGCGGGTAAACACTACATCAGACTTTTATTTACCAATCTATCATGTTGTTTTTCTTTTTGCCAAATAAAATGGCATACCGGAAAAAAATCGAAACAAGGGGTAAGAAAAATTTGGGGGGAGGGGGGTACCGGGACAGGATAGATCCTAAAACACCCAGGCCATATAGAGTTAAGAATGTACAGAAGGCGGATGGAACTTCAATAAAACAACACCATGACAACTCTGGACAACAATAACAGCTTCAAGGAACTTCGACAACTTCAGGGGACATTGAAATACACGCGATCGTTCAACCTCCTCACAGGGATAATACCTGGTCGACATCATGGGTAGATTGGCTGAGGTTCTGCCGCTAGACAACAGTTAAATAACAGCCAGGCCATACATTTGAAGCCAGTCTAACAGTAACACGTTGATTGTTTCAAATTACACTAAACAATATTTTGATTTTTGTTTTTTACTTCACGAAAATATGAAACGTTAGACTTAAGCAGAATATATCCCTATCACAGAAATAACGTAATCATATGTTGGCTGTGATGATTATTCCCCCGTGAGAAACACTAAAAACCGAATTTCCCGCCGTAGTCATGGTAGTCTAGAAAGCGCTTTTCGAGATCAATTGACCTACTTTCGCGGCGGGTTTGCGGCGGTCACGCGGCGGACACATGAAGATCACATGATCGCCACGGTTGGCCACACATGCCGCGAAAGAAGGGGGATACCCATGAAAAGCAATGCACACAGGGAGAGAAGAGGGTGCAGCGAGAGAAGGGAATTTCCTGCATAATGCTTGCAACGAGAGAAGGGGAATCCCATGCAGAGCAATGCACACAGGGAGAGAAGAGGGTGCAGCGAGAGAAGGGAATTTCCTGCATAATGCTTGCGACGAGAGAAGGGGAATGCCATGCAGAGCAATGCACACAGGGAGAGAAGAGGGTGCAGCGAGAGAAGGGAATTTCCTGCATAATGCTTGCAACGAGAGAAGGGGAATCCCATGCAGAGCAATGCATGCAGCGAGAAAAGAGAAGGGATTCGAACCAGTAGTGCGAAAATTAAACGCTAGTACGTTGTTATCGCGGCCACGGGTCCGTACCTAATATCAAAGGTTGAGAATATCCTGATAAACCTTCCCCGGGTCCCCGACATACACTTCAGAAATTTTTCTTATGACTTCATGGAATGTGGCACCTTATTGTTTTCAGTTTCAAGCGGTCTGTTTCAAGTTGCTCTTTCATTTGTAGCATTCCATGAATTCTACCGTGACAGAATCACGGTTGGGAAGACTTTTTGTTATTCAAAGCCATGTACTCGGAAGTTCCGTGGTCATACCCATGTAGTTTTATGTTTAGTTTGCTATTCTATATGATATCTGTTTTCGGATTCATGAAAAATCTACAGATGATCCAGCATTTTCAGTAAATCATGCCTCGAAATGTTCGTGACGGAATCACCTGAAACGGACATGACTCTTGATTAGTGTTGCTTGTCTATTTTTTTTTTTGCTGCTCTGTTCCAATCTGATTATTCTTATATGACATCTCTTACTAACATACAGTACCCAAGGATGATAAGATTTTTTTCCTCTTGAGAAAAACGCGATTGGATCATCACAGGGTTAAATCTAGTCCGTGACAGAATCACCAAAAACATCGTGATGGAATCACGAGTGCGCTTTTTAAATCTTCTCGGCAAAAGAGCTTTATTAATTACATATTTTCTCAAAAAAATACTCCCAGGGTGAATTTATCACTTCTACTTACAAAATTAAAACTCTGAGCTCTTATTTTTACCAAGGTATACAGTTCCCGTCAGATTGGAGCTGTGAGATGTGAGATGAGATTCACGCCTAAGCCAGGGACTTCAATGTCCGAAAATTCTATACACATAAACTTCTGAGGATCCCTAATTGTGAACCCCATTTAGAATTTAACCATGATCCTTAAAAATGCAGGATTATACAAGATTTCATTACTTTACTGAGTTTATGATATAAAATCAGAATTCTGAAGTCAGTTCAATCTGCTGTCAGTTTGCTTTCGTTTCGGAATCTGTGTACAACAGTATGATACTGCCCTAAGTCCAAGGGGGATGTGAGAGATTTTGACATTTTTTTGTCAGGTTGAAATTTTGAAAAAGGCATTAAATTATCAAGGTTGCATTTTTTCGTCAGAAAGAAAGGAAACACAATTAAACACAAGAACATATGACTATTTCTTTGAACTAATTCGAAAAAAATGACTGTGGTACAAAATTGGTAAAAAATGTAGTGGATTTTTCGAAGTAAAATTTGGAAATTAAAGACATGTGGTGACTGTTTAACTCACGAATAAAGTTGAATCATCTCTTCGTTGAGGTCAAACAAGACTGACCTACTTGAAGTTGTTGGAAAATAGAATGCTACACGTGGTCAAGCAAACTGAATTGTTCGGAAAAATGGCGATTCACATTTCTTCCTGCTCAGGTGGACTTTTTCCGGCCTCGATGCATTAACCCTTCGCAAAAAACTGAACACCTGTTCGTTGTTTCGTGTTGTTGTTGTTGTTGGCACGTTGTGCAGAGGGTTAGTGACATTCAGCTACGCTCTGTTTATGCTCACCCATTCTCATCAACAAACACTTTCAGAACATGCGATCGGAATGCAGAACCTTTCAGCTGGGAGGACTACTCACCGAAATTTACCATCTGTGTTGTCTATATTTGATGTAATTAGACGAATGATCTGTTTTTATCAGTTTCACCAAAATATCAAATCTCGCGCGATTTCTCGAGAAGCAGGCGACAGAATATTAGTGTAAGGCAGCTCGAAAAGTAGATCTCCAGAGAGGTTGTCAGAAATTATTTTCTACAATGAAACTGTCGAAACAAATATGTTGGATGCTAAATATCACAATATTTCACTCAAGTATGATGCTTCTTTCATGTTTATACATGTTATTGACGATATTGTCGACATACCTATTTGGGCGTATGAATATTATTGAGATGTCCTGGGTCACATTGTTTTGGAAAAGAAGCATGATCGAACACATTCCGAACTGTGTGAAATGAAAGCGCTAAATTCGGTCTCTATGTCAACAGATGGGCTGAAAAGTACGTATCTTACTGTCTATTTGTGGAAAATTTGAATTTGATATCTGCTAGTTTATTTTCTATTGAATTATCTTTATTTCGTTGTGACGTCAGAGGCAAAATGGCGAGATTTCAGCGATCATTTGTGATGGATAATGGATAATGGATAATTTCACTCGTAGGACCTCCAAAACTTAGTTGAGTCATTTTATTTATCGTTTTCCTGGCCTGTTATAGTATTTATTTTCTGAAAGTCGCTTCGCTTCATTTCATTACATTTTTGCTTCACAAAGGTTTTGAAAAAAAAAAAGAAAAAAAAGAAATACGTTTTTTGTCATTGCATGTCTCATGGTATCATTGTGTCATAAAATTTGGTCATTATAATGATGAGGGGCGTTTTTGGAAATTTAGACTTGGCAAAAAATTTCAAAAATGTCAAAGATCCTGATGATCCTTAACCCTTCGGCTTCCGAATATCTGAAAGTATGAGTTTCTCACAGGAAATGGATTAAAACTGATATCGTTTTTAGCAGGTTTGATTTGGTAATATAAAGTAACAAATGGGAAGTATAAATTGTTTGAGAAGAAAAGCAACTCCGAGTAGGGATGACAATTTCATTCTGTATATTTCGCTATTAGTTATAGCATCTTCAGCAGTGAACAAAGTTACAAACAGCTCTATACGTACAGTATATATACAATGTATAATGTGATCTTAGCCAATACACATATATGAATGGATAAGCCAGTAATGTCAGTCAGATTGGACAGATATTAAAATGTCATTTTCAGAAAATTGTTGTAGACATTAAATGTTAAGAGATAGCAATATACAATTGTTGTGATTACAGGTGATACAATACACAATCTAATTGATGACAACAATACACAATGAATAAAGTATGGTGATATAGCGCGTATAAATTGGTTGAACAAGGAAACAAAGAACCATAGGCTACCCACATGTCGGTTCACAAATGAGAATATTGCATATATTTACTAAGTCATTTATCACATGTTCAGTCACGATTATATCACTTTTTACACGATTATATGGTCTGGAAGCCAGGTGCAATATTGTAGGGCATGGCCTCTCTTGTTCTTTGAAAACAGGATTAATCCGTGCCAATCTCGTGCCTATGATCATGGTGCGGACGTTGTGACCCTCTCTATATAGTAAATGGAAGCAAGGGATTTTTATCAGCTGTTTTACACGCCTTTCCCATCCCGAAGTGAATTTTACCACGAAACTCCACATTAAACGTTGTACCATAAATCACACCCTGTGAGCGGTGTACGCCTCATTGATACCAATTATGCGTACGGATGATAACTCCAGAGACGCTGGTCGACGTTGGCGAAATCAGCATAGGATTTAGTGCGGGATTTTTGTTTTGAAGTTAAATTGGATCAAGAATGCTGTGGAAATGCTTGTATGAGAGTAACGTGCACATGGTTCTGAGTAAGATGCCATTTACCGCATTAAGATAAACCTAACGGTTACAGAGATATGGGAGTTTAAAATCTAATCATGATATCCAGGAATTTTATGGAAATGACATTTTGTGATGTCACCAAGTGTCACCGAGATAATGTGAGCTAACTCTATGCTACAATATTCACAGAGCTTTCAGTCGAATCTCTTTCAAATTTATAATATTGCTTATTAGGGGCATTATGCAACCTGTTTAGGATTGTTTTTGGAAAAATTCTAACTATTTTGGGGAGAACGGTCACCACATCAACTACTTTTGGAACTAACCCCCCCCCCCCCCCCGCCATCTCCCTTCTAAGAAATGTTGTAGACAATGACAGCCTAACTTATTACTCATTGATAACGCATTGTGTATTAGAGCTTTTTTTAAAGTTGGGTACCCTTAACCTTCAGTATTGAATGATAAAGATTGGGGTGTAGGGGGTTGGTTATAATTTTTTCAGTTTATAATTTCATCAACCGGTAATATGTTTGTTTCATTGGATACATGAATGGATAGTGTCTAACAAAGTGAACGATTTTGACGGATATATCTGAAACTATTACGTGAACCTGACGTCATGATGACGTCACTGCTAATACAAGGCACACGTTCTGCTATTGCTGAGAGCGGCTCAGTCAACTGAACGAACGTGCGCCAAAAAATGTTTTTATCGCATTATATGTTGGAATATTGTTCATCAAAGTGCGAATTGAGGTAGGACCAGACACTACATGTACTTTGACTTTTGACCTTTAACGTCATGCATGGTGTCGCAGATACCCTGTTAAATTATGTAGGCATAATTCATTTATTCACAGTTCTTACTGTTATTTCTTAACTCCAAGTGGGAAAATATAGAACAAATCTAATTTGGTCTCTTCATAGCTCATCTTAATGGAATTACTTCGAGCTTATTTACATAATATTCTGCACAAAGGGTAGATCCATCAAGGGTAAATTCTATATGGCGGCAATGCGGTTCTACAGACATTTTCCTCACAAAATTGTGTCTTTTTCCAGTAGAAATACTTTTCTACCCAGGTCATTAAACTTATTCAACCATGCGCCAGGGTAAGTCATGTCAGGTTCAGTATGACCCAATTTGCATAACTTTCCATCAGTAGAACAAAGAAAAATTCAAAATGGCGACCGTTAGAGGCCAATCTGATTGTCACTCTTTCCAATTTCGGTTTATTTATACCTTCAAAATACACATTAGTTTCGTTGGAACTACTTTATCTCAGTGACTATGATTTCTCCGACCGCAGTAGTAGGTAGCGAGCAAATTGACGGAATGGCGCCTCACTGCGCATGCGCAGAAAAAAAAATGGGGCGGTTTTGAGGCGGTATTGGGGCGGTGTGCGCAGGAGTGTTGTGCGCAGGTATGACGTCACTTCCGGTTTGGGTGAATGGGGCGTCACCTTGGGGGCATGTATTTCTCCGCGGTGATGCGGTCTGGTGGTGATGCGGTCTGCCTCCGCGGACCGAAAGTAGTCCCAAACCCGTGGGTTTTCGTGGAAGTGTTCGGCAATCTGTAGGGACCGCTATTGGACCGATGGGGTCGAGTGAGGTATCAAAGTGAAGCATTCGTGAAGGGGCATCTAATGGGCTGGGTGTGGGGTTGACATATCGGCCTTCTGCGCATGCGCGGCGGTCGAAGGGTATGAAAATAGCCTTTTTGGAACTAGGGGAGCCCCTAGTGGACCGATGGGGTCGAGTGAGGTATCAAAGTGAAGCATATGTGAAGGGGCATCTGATGGGCTGGGCCCGGGGTTGAACTATCGGCATTCTGCGCATGCGCGGAGGCCCAAGGGTATGGAAATAGACGTTTTGGAGCTAGGGAAGCCCCTAATGGACCAATGGGGTCGAGTGAGGTATCGATGTGAAGCATTCGTGAAGGGGCATCTGATGGGCTGGGGGTGGGGTTGAAATATCGGCATTCTGCGCATGCGCGGTGGCCCAAGGGTATGGAAATAGCGGTTTTGGAGCTAGGGGAGTCCCTAATGGGCCAATGGAGTCGTATGAGGTATCAAAGTGAAGCATTCGTGAAGGGGCATCTGATGGACTGGGCGTGGGGTTGAAATATCGGCATTCTGCGCATGCGCGGTGACCCAAGGGTATGGAAATAGACGTTTGGAGCTAGGGGAGCCCCTAATGGTCCAATGGGGTCGAGTGAGGTATCAAAGTGAAGCATTCGTGAAGGGGCATCTGATGGACTGGGTGTGGGGTTGACATATCGACCTTCTGCGCATGCGCGGTGGCCCAAGGGCATGAAAATAGCCTTTTGGGAGCTAGGGGAGCTACTAATGGGCCGATGGAGTTCTATGAGGTATCCATGTGAAGCCTATGTGAAGGGGCATCCAGTCATGGGTGGGTGCATGTAAAATTTTTCCTGAAAAAAAAAAATACGGAACACGGACTTTATCGAAAAACCTGGGAAAATGCCTATATGGGGTATGAGGGGTATATAGGTCACCGGGCTTAACGGGGCTTGTCTATCAACAGAGTTATCTTCCCCTAGTTCCAGGGTGGGTGTATGTAAAAAATTTCCTGAAAAAATACGGAATACGGACTTTATCCTAAATTACGGGAAAATGCCTATATGGGGTATGGGAGGTATAGGACCATCCTGGAAAACGTACTTCTATACATTTGCGGTAGGGTTGTGAGGTCTCGTTTTACTCGTCTCGTCATTTAGAACATGATAGGAAGTGTCCCCGTGCGAATCGGTGAAATTTTTGAAAAAAGTCACCGAACCCATATAGTCCCATACTGAGGGTATAGGATCAATGTTTGTCCCCCTGGGAAACGTACTTCTATACATTTGCGGTAGGGTTGTGGGGTCTCGTTTTACTCGTCTCGTCATTTAGAACATGATAGGAAGTGTCCCCGTGCGAATCGGTGAAATTTTTGAAAAGTACGATATAGCCTCATATAGTCCCATACTGAGGGTATAGGATCAATGTTTGTCCCCTGGGAAACGTACTTCTATACATTTGCGGTAGGGTTGTGGGGTCTCGTTTTACTCGTCTCGTCATTTAGAACATGATAGGAAGTGTCCCGTGCGAATCGGTGGAATTTTTGAAAAAGTACGATATAGCCTCATATAGTCCCATACTGAGGGTATAGGATCAATGTTTGTCCCCCTGGGAAACGTACTTCTATACATTTGCGGTAGGGTTGTGGGGTCTCATTTTACTCGTCTCGTCATTTAGAACATGATAGGAAGTGTCCCCGTGCGAATCGGTGAAATTTTTGAAAAAAGTCACCGAGCCCCATATAGACCCATACTGTGGGCATAGGTTCGGTCGTTTATCCTAATAAACCCACTTCATGACTTGCGGTAGGGTTGTGAGGTCTCGTTTTACTCGTCTCGTCATTCAGAACATGATAGGAAGTGTCCCCGTGCGAATCGGTGAAACTTTTGAAAAAAGTCACCGAACCCCATATAGTCCCATACTGAGGGCATAGGATCAATGTTTGTCCCCCTGGGAAACGTACTTCTATACATTTGCGGTAGGGTTGTGGGGTGTCGTTTTACTCGTCTCGTCATTTAGAACATGATAGGAAGTGTCCCCGTGCGAATCGGTGGAATTTTTGAAAAAAGTCACCGAGCCCCATATAGTCCCATACTGGGGTATAGGTTCAATGTTTACCCCCCTGGGAAACGTACTTCGCGATTTGCGGTAGGGTTGTGGGTCTCCGTTTTACTCGTCTCGTCATTTAGAACATGATAGGAAGTGTCCCCGTGCGAATCGGTGAAATTTTTGAAAAAAGTCACCGAACCCCATATAGTCCCATACTGAGGGTATAGGATCAATGTTTGTCCCCTTGGGAAACGTACTTCTATACATTTGCGGTAGGGTTGTGGGGTCTCGTTTTACTCGTCTCGTCATTTAGAACATGATAGGAAGTGTCCCCGTGCGAATCGGTGAAATTTTTGAAAAGTACATACAGAGTTCATATAGTCCCACACTGAGGGTATAGACCGATGTTTGTCCTGGGAAACGTACTTCTATACATTTGCGGTAGGGTTGTGAGGTCTCGTTTTACTCGTCTCGTCATTTAGAACATGATAGGAAGTGTCCCCGTGCGAATCGGTGAAATTTTTGAAAAAGTACGATATAGCCTCATATAGTCCCATACTGAGGGTATAGGACTGATGTTTGTCCCCCTGGGAAACGTACTTCTATGCATTTGCGGTAGGGTTGTGGGGTCTCGTTTTACTCGTCTCGTCATTTAGAACATGATAGGAAGTGTCCCAGTGCGAATCGGTGAAATTTTTGAAAAAGTCACCGAACCCCATATAGTCCCATACTGAGGGTATAGGATCAATGTTTGTCCCCCTGGGAAACGTACTTCTATACATTTGCGGTAGGGTTGTGGGGTCTCGTTTTACTCGTCTCGTCATTTAGAACATGATAGGAAGTGTCCCCGTGCGAATCGGTGAAATTTTGAAAAAGTACGATATAGCCTCATATAGTCCCATACTGAGGGTATAGGACCGATGTTTGTCCCCCTGGGAAACGTACTTCTATGCATTTGTGGTAGGGTTGTGGGGTCTCGTTTTACTCGTCTCGTCATTTAGAACATGATAGGAAGTGTCCCCGTGCGAATCGGTGAAATTTTTGAAAAAAGTCACCGAACCCCATATAGTCCCATACTGAGGGTATAGGATCAATGTTTGTCCCCTTGGGAAACGTACTTCTATACATTTGCGGTAGGGTTGTGGGTCTCGTTTTACTCGTCTCGTCATTTAGAACATGATAGGAAGTGTCCCCGTGCGAATCGGTGAATTTTTTGAAAAAGTACGATATAGCCCCATATAGTCCCATACTGGGGTATAGGATCAATGTTTGTCCCCCTGGGAAACGTACTTCTATACATTTGCGGTAGGGTTGTTTGGATTTGTTTTTCACGTCTCGTCATTTAGAACATGATAGGAAGTGTCCCGGCACGAATCGGTGAAATTTTTGAAAAAGTATGATATAGCCCCATATAGTCCCATACTGGGGGTATAGGATCAATGTTTGTCCCCCTGGGAAACGTACTTCATTTACTTCAGGTAGGGTTGTGGGATCTCGTTTTCTTAGTCTCGTCATTTAGAACATGATAGGAAGTGTCCCGGAGCGAATCGGTGAATTTTTTGAAAAA
>JAVTVY010042987.1:0-19519 GCA_036873755.1 Hanleya hanleyi | reverse complement strand
CCCCAAAGCCCACTTGCGCTTTGCGCGTTTTGTGAGACGCTGTCTTCAGAGGCAGCTGCTGTTGGTCCATAGCACTGTGGTCGGATGTGGAATGAAGGAGGACGGCAGTGGTGTCTGGCTTTATAGTCGTTTCACCTGGTTGGCCGCGACCCAGGAATTGAAGGAACTGGGCCAACCTTGCCATTTCACGAAATGAAACAGTTTGCCTCGTCGACGTTCCGTTTTCAAAATCTGCTCCACCGTGTAGTAGTCTTGCTGTGTTTTTACAACAGGCTGTAATTCCGTATCGTAAAACGTCCCCAGCAACGTTTCCCTTTGGAGATCTTCCAGTTCATAGACTCGCCGCTGTCGGGGTAGGCGCCGTTTAATCCGGAAGTGCTCATCGCTCCAGTTGGGCAAGTAACTTTTCTCGAACTTGCCCTTGACTTTACTGATCCGTACAGGGTCCCTGACCTTGTACACCGCCTTCGTCGTTCGCTGCGATGGCCTGGGGTACAAGACACGCCGGACTTGGGCTTCATTGCGTTGGGTCACGGTAATGGGGGCTCTCTCTATACTTCGATGATAGGCTCGATTGTAACCCTCACCAGTTTCGGGAGAACATCGATGTACCGCCTTGTATTCTTATAGGTGAAATATTTATACATGCGGCCTTTGAATGTCCTGTTGAACCTCTCCACCACGGAAGCCTTGGTCTCGTTGTACGTATGGAAGAAAAAACACCTTCTGTTTCTTGAGAAAGGCTTGGAACGGTCTGTTGAGGAATTCCGTGCCTTCGTCGGTTTGCAAATACAAAGGTTTGCGCCCGGTCTTGAAGATGTCTTTGAACGCCGCTATGAGATTTGCCCCCGTTTTCGTCCGGATGGGTACCACCCACGCATACTTGGATAGGATATCGATGCACGTCAAGATATACCGATTCTCATCGTTGTGTTTGGCAAAGGCGCTCATATCCACCAAATCCGCTTGCCACTGGGCATCTATTCCTCCCACGATGACCCGGTTCCGTAGAAAATGGCGACGGACAGATCGATGTAAGGTATAGGTGTCTTGTCTTCTTAACCAATCTCGGACTTGGGCACGTTGTATCCCCTGGGGTTTGGCCGCTCGATAGAGAGCCGACAATGCACTATAGGCCGCCGGACTGTCGGGACTGTAGTATAAGTTATCCAACACCTTCTCCCAGCGCTTCATGGTGACACAATGATGATGGACACTGGCTCTATCGTTTATTTATAACCGGTATATCTTGGGCCGGAGTTTCTTTCTGATTTTCTTCGTGGGCTTCCACAGTGGCCATGGTCAATGACCAGTCCAACTCGTCTGATGACCGCTTGATAAGCACTTCATCCACATCTACCACGGCATCTTCCAATGCAGACCATAGATCAGGGTGAAGGGTAAAATGCACTGTACCTCCATCTAGCCGAGCCAATTGAGCAAAGAAAGGGCCGCGTCGGATGTACACATCGTGACACAAGTGGATGAGGTCGCCGTCCAGTTCACCAGACAACACCCGTTTGAATTTGGTCCAGCCCTCCCGGGACAGACGAATGTGAGCCGGGCACGGTTGTGTAGGGTCCGTGTCTCCCACCACCTCCTCCATGATATCGACCTTATCCGCATACACGTGCAGGAAAACCTCGGGGGTCAAGCTGAAATACGCCAGTACTATATGCTCCGTCATGGTCAGTACGTGAATGGTACCAGATTTCACTGTCTCCCGTATTTATAGGGAGAACCCCGTGAGATCAAAGGATCAGGTGGTTATGTCATTGGGCTGACTGAGTCTAGCCGGGTAATCAATGGCATCGTCGTCGTCGGGTTCATGTAGTTGTTCATGGGGTTCAGCCATTGGCCCCGCGGCTTCATCACGGATTTTTTCTTCTTCATCGTTCTGGCCCGTCATGTGTGTGTGGGTGGCTTCATCAGGTGACACTGTCATTCCAGCCTCTGCGCATTCTATACATATAGTATTTTCTCCATCCGCTTTTTTTTTCATTAGGTTCATCTAGTGCGTGTTCGATAGCACGAGCCCATGCCAATTGGTGGGGTGATCGATCGTCGGGTGTAAATAACTGGTCTACAATAGGCACTATTTCCTCCAAGGCTGACCACAGAGAGGGCGTTAGCATCATACTTCGTGCATGGTCTTGGTAGCGACCCACCCATGAGAATAGGGAAGTACGGTATACATAAATGGCATTGTCCATGTGGATCAGGCGTCCGTCCAATTCACCGCTTAACACTCGTTTAAACTTAGTCCACCCATCACGCTGTAGTGTCACCGTATTCGATAAAGTCTCAGGGGACGCCCTCCAATCCCCGCCACTATCTTCCACCAGAGTCACATAATCTTCATAAACGTATAATCCCACCTGGTAAGGTGTAAGGGGGAGGATGGCTCGTAGGACGGATGACATGCTTGGTCCAAATGTCGAACGGTGAATGACACACACTCTGTCTGACCCTGGTATTTATAGTGTCAATACCACAGCGCCAGGGTGAATAGGGCACAGACTAGTATGAGGCCAACCAGCCGGTGCTGGTTGCGGCGTGAGCGCTCGTGGTCCATAGCCCGAGCATCAAGGATGGCTGTCATAGTCCAGTAGTGGTGAGTGATGGCACGCCTCTCCATCGAGTGCACTCTGTGGAGGACCGCTTCTGTGAACTCGTTCAGGATCTGGCGTCGTCCCTCGTTGTCGTCGCCATCTGCAAACATGGACCGGACCACTGCTCGGTAACCCGTGAATGAATTCACCACGGTGGCATACTGTAAAATGCGAGTCGCATGGGGCTGGGTCTCCGCCATGGCTCTGTAGAAATGAAGGTGTGGGATCCAGAGGGACGTGTTTTATAGACCAGATGTAGCTCTACGGGTATAGTCCGTGATACGTACTATTCTGATGGGTTAGTCCAAAAAAGGGAGCAACAACAACAACACAGATTACAGATCAATCCTTTTATTATGCGTGAACAACATAGAAATGCATGTACTGACCTGTCTGTGGGAGGTTTCCCACAATGGCGTTCACCTTCGCGTCTTTTCGTGTACGTCCGTGTCTTTTCGTTAAAGTCCGTGTATCTTCGGTAAAGTCCGTAGGCATTGGGCAAGGAAGCTTTTTCCCGAGACCGAATCACCGCCAGACATGACTGCATCACCGCGGATGAATACATTCTTGCACTCACTCACACCACAGGTCGAGTGAGGTATCAAAGTGAAGCTTAGGTGAAGGAGCATCTAATGGACTGGGTGTGGGGTTGACATATCGATAAAAAATGGATATGACCTTGAACTGATCACGTGACCTCCCCGTGATGACAAATACCCAGAACCAAGTCAGTACATGCATCCCATAGTGCCAGGTCACACCCGATTCACGCAGACCGGAAGTGACGTCATACACCTGCGCACAACCGTGATGGAAAAAATCCAGAACCAAGTCAGTACATGCATTCCATACAGGCAGAATGCAGGCAGGCAAGCAAGGCAGGGATGCAGGCAGGCAGGCAGGCAGGGAGACAGGTCAGGTCAGGTAAGTCAGATTGAATACACCCCTTTCCCTAAAAATGGACTCCTTTTATACGTTTTTCTATCCACCTCCCACCATGCACTGAGACACAAAAACTGGCCGCCATTTTGAACCCACCATGCACTGACTGACACCACACCACACACGACACTAAAACTGGCCGCCATCTTGTACCCACACCATCTTGTACCCACCTCCTACCACACACGACACAAAAAACGGGCCGCCATTTTGAACCCACCATGCACTGACTGACACCACACCACACACGACACTAAAACGGGCCGCCATTTTGAACCCACACCACAAAGGACACATAAACTGGCCGCCATTTTGAACCCACCATGCACTCACTGACACCACCACACGACACAAAAACGGGCCGCCATTTTGAACCCACACCAAAAAGGACACATAAACTGGCCGCCATCTTGGTCCCACCACACGACTCAAAAACTGACCGACGACACAAAAACTGGCCGCCATTTTGAACCCACCATGCACTGACTGACACCACCACACGACACAAAAACTGGCCGCCATTTTGAACCCACACCATAAAGGACACAAAAACTGGCCGACGACACTAAAACTGGCCGCCATTTTGAACCCACCATGCACTGACTGACACCACCACACGACACAAAAACTGGCCGCCATTTTGAACCCACCATGCACTGACTGACACCACCACACGACACAAAAACTGGCCGCCATTTTGAACCCACACCAAAAAGGACACAAAAACGGGCCGCCATTTTGAACCCACCATGCACTGACTGACACCACCACACGACACAAAAACTGGCCGCCATTTTGAACCCACCTCCCACCACACACAGACCACGCCTTCCACCCTCCCCCACCAGCCAATCACAAACACGCTTACATACCACCAATTGTGACGTCAGAGTTACATCCGGGTGAAATTTACTTCCATTTACGTTTCATTTTGAAATATTTGAGGGTTCCCGATTGCGATTTAACATGGACCAACATATGGCGTATTTTCCCGGTGCCCAAAAATATTACACGAATTTGCTCGCTACCTACTACTGTGCAGTATTCAATAAGTGACACGACCCCACAAGATAAATTATATGGAATGGCAAGGGCGGATCCAGGAAAAATTCAAATTGGGGGGGGAGGGGGGGTGCCGACTTTCGTAGCTCAACAGGCGAGAGTCCAGGGGGCGCGTAGGTCCCGGAAGCTCCGGGGTCCTAGATCGTCGGAGATGAGTTCTAAGCGTTTTCCCGGAAATAAATCTGAACGTATTTAGGCAGATTTATGGTTCTATTCTCACGTTTGTTTCGCATTTATAAGCACGCATCGACATTGAAACAAATCACACCTCATGCCTGAATCCATTTGACTTTCTATTTATATTTAACACATACAATACAATAGCATTTACTTCATGGAACATTAGAAACCAATATGATAACGATACGATTCATTCACACAAAGCTAAAATCCTCACAGCCTGACAGACTCGGGTCCAGGCCTGGGGCCGCCTATAGGCCCCGGAAGCTCCGGGGTCCTAGGTCGCCGGAAAGGAGTTGTTCGCGTTTTCCAGGATATTTATCTAAACATAATGTATGAGGGTTAAGAATATATTTGCACTTTTGTTTCGTACCAGAACGCATCGATATTGAAAAATATCGACTCCATTTGACTTCTGGTTTTACACATACAAACAGGACTATGACACACGTGGTGCGCTCGAGCCGATAATGCCTGATTTTAGATACATATTGAAACATAAACAGTACGCACACAATCCACAGGTATTGATGATGGTCTATTTAAAACGCATTAGATAAGCTAATTACTTAATTCACAATCTTTTATTTTACATATTATTTCAGGGACGGCGGAACAGGGGCGGGAAGGGACCATGCATGCACCCCCCCCCTTCAATATTTTCAGCAAAAAAAAAACCCCACACACACGACACACAAGCAAACAAAAAAGGCGGCAGAGAAAAAAAACGATAGAGTAAAGTAGATTTTGCTTTCCAATAAGCATCAAGGGCACAAGAAAAAAATTCATTCACATTCGTAAGGTAAACTTTGTTCGGCTCCCTAACAAGTAGAAAAAATATGTGTACATTATTGCAGAATCTTATAAAACAGGGCTAAACCACCAAGCGACTCCAGTGAAAGTTTCTCAGATTTGGCGATACATATGGCATGCTGATAGCAAAATACGAGGTTTATGCGTTACGTTTCGTAACTTCTGTTTAATTCCACTTAACCCGGATCTAGGGGCCGTATGAACCCAATTATTTTAAGATGCTCATGAAGTTCATATGAACAGTCGCAATCAAACCGTGGCAGTGTGAGTGAGTGAATATGATTTAACCTCACTTTCAATAATATTCCAGACATATCACGACGTTTGACCCCTATTCCTTTTCACACCCGAGACCCCAAGGGTGGGGTCATATTCTTTTTCACACGCGGGAACCCCATGGGTGCTCCACTTAGTCGCCGCTTACGCAACAGATACGTCGTACTCTAGATAACGACTTTACAACGAAAATTATATGGATTAAGAATATTGATCCGATACGGATTTGGTACTTTTGGAACCTCATGATGTCTTGCCGGCAACTATTGACCGCTTCTCTCTTGCATTTGTTTTTAATGATTTTTCTTCTTGAATTTGGTGCTAATGCTGTGATATGTATTAGGTCTTTGGATTATGGACGCGGAAATTCTTTAATGGACGACGGTTGAATATTGAATGACGGAACAGACGCTTGTATTTCGATTGAAATGATATCTAATATTTAAATTATTTATACTTTCGAACATCATCATTTTCTTGACGGCTAATGTTTGAACGTCAACGCCTTTATAGTTACGCCTCAACGCTCTATCTTAATGCCTTAACGCCTATCTCAACGCCTTAATGCCCGTCTCAACGCTTTGACACCCTTTCTTAGCGCCTTATCTTAACGCCGTAACGCTTTAACGCGTATAGTAACGCCTTAACGGCCTATCGTAAGGCCTTAATTAACGCATGTGTGGTACACCCAGTTTATGTTGTACCTGTCATAGCGTGAGCGAGTGAAGAAGAAATCTTTGAAGCAGCATGGAACCAGACACCCTCCATCCACCCAACCACCTCGCTGGGGGTCTAATAACATCCCAGCCACCAGTCAGATTTTTGGACCGGATTCGGGGCCTTCGCGCACATCGCCGGAAGTGACATCATATATAGTAAAATAGATGTATACCGAACTTTTCGATTACTTTTCAAGTCTGCATAATACCTCTGTTGAACTAGCGTTAAAAAGAATTATCTGGAGATAATTTTCCCTGTTTATCTGGACAGAGCATATGAAAAGTAGTTCGCTCATGTGCAACACTAAAGGAGTTGTTCGGCTGGATTCAAACTGAACCGTGCGTTGGTTGGTTTCCCCTATACGTCATAGCAACGTAGTAAAGGTCAACTTCCGCTATTGGTGGCAGGGATGTTAATGGAGCCTGCGAAATGGAGCATGCGCTGTGGGGAGGTTGCCATCCACCATATAAAACACTGAGGACGGCACACAAGACCCAGACAGGACGCTTACACAGTGCAATAAAGACAAGTGATATAACAGTGCTAGACACATTATCAGGTTTCTGTTGCTTCTCAGCAAAATACATTGAAGCAACAGGAACCGATGTTCGGTCTTGCCCATAGATGTATTGTCCAATCAGAAGCCGGCCTTTGAAAAACAAGAGAGCTCGGAGCTGAGGCTCGGAAGTGACCTCATCGAACGCACCTGTGGTGCACTCTGTACACTAGGGTGCGGGTGCACCAGAGGTGCGTGCGCATGCGTGACACGGAATTGACGTCAACCCCACGTGATCCACATGACGGCATCAGCCTCAGCCTCAATCATAAAATTTAACCTTTTACTACTGCTGACGTCAATTCCCCCTCCCCCTCTTGCATATCGCTCAATATTCAGTAATTCTCTAAAATCCAGTGCTAGAGCAACACATTTGTGTCCATAGCTTATTATATCTAGATACATATTAATTATAAAATTGGTGAAATCCCAGGCCGGGTCATATAAAGAGTAATGTGACTAGAGCGAGGTGTCATGTCTGCCTACGACATGATATTTCAGTGGGACAGCACTATAAAATGGCAGCATTAGATCTGCTCTGTTACAAGTATAGGTACCCCCCCCCGTCGTGATATAGCTGAAAAAATGTTGAAAGCGATGTTAAACCCTATTCATTCACTCGCCCTAAATGATTCCTGGCCATTGCTTTATCAGATATTGGTATTGTGCCTCTTTCTGACGATTGCTGCATAGATATTAAAATACAGTACTGCCCTCTTTCGTATAAAAATAAAAAAATAAAAAAATACATGCGGCATTTTCACCGAAACAGAGACGCGCGGCTTGGACAAACAAATATAGCCTTCACAGACTAAATTAATGGTGATATTGCGTAATTAATTTGCCCCATCTTTCCCCAGATATACATGTAGATTGAAATTACAGGATGTCGTTTAAACTGTCACCAACACGGCTATTGTTCTGTTGGAGGAGGAACTTTATAAGGTCATCGCAACAGGATATGTATGTATATGTCTATACAGACGGTGTGACCTGTAAAAGCAGTTCACAACACACGAAATGTTTACAGCGCCATTATTTTAGTTTTTGGTTTAGTTTATACAGCTGAACATGGATTTCACCCGGACATTAATTTGTAAGTATTTGTTCTCACAATGCAAGCACTATTACTGTCATATTGAAACAATCCGACGAACTAGGTTTTCTCCAAATGCACAGCTGCGAATCCCCACTCTGCGTCGCCTGTTAAGGGCAAACCAAACAACACAATGTTGGTGGCTGACAACTGGTTGAAAATTTCCCATCAGCAGAACACAAATCATCAATTCTTACCGGATTTCCAAAGGATATAACAAGTCATGTTTCCTCATTTAATTGCCTTAGCCATAGAATCAAAAAGGCAATGAAGTTACCTGATATTAGAAGTTCATCGGTAATGAACTTCTGCTGATGGTTACGCGAGTGCGTCCGTGCCAAGAGGTAGATCTTAGAGAGGGTGGGGTGAGCAATGTGTTTTCGTTTATGTGCAAGTGTTTGTTGAATGGCAGAGGGAGACGACTTGCTTGAAACTGTTCAAGCAGCGTTTGTATCAGTAAGGAGCATCTTCGTGTCCAAGTGCTGTAGCGATATCTGGATGAAATTTTACATGCTTTAGAGGTGTGTTGAAGATGCCGGGAAGATCAAATACCGGTATACATTTACACAACACATTTGTATAACATGTTTAGGCTTATGAATATGTAATATGTCGCCATTTAATGGTATTTTAATGTTCTCGCAGGTTTAGTCATTGTTGGTAATGTTGCTGGAAACCCGACCAGAATCCACCATACAACACCAGCCTTGCCGACCTTGACATCCGTATATGACACAGACACCGTAACTGAAGGTTTGGAGACGTCTAGAACACGGGTCTCAGATCTCAACAGATGTATGGAAAACATAACCACGTCAATGGACAGACCAGGGAACGCTGCACAACAGATGTTTTCAGCTTTGTGCCAGTAAACAAACTTAGTTACATCACATATCTTTGCCATATACGGGATTCCTGATTCCTTATCAGTTTTTGCTCACTTAAATTGCAATAAATAAACAAGTTATATATGTTTTGAAGGCTGTTCTTTCGGGGAATTAGAAATTTCTTATTCTGATTTCGGAGTTATTTGAATTTGAATGGAGCGGTACGTTTGTGAACAAGTAGTCTTCTCATTTTCTCGTTAATAACTTCCATAAATTTCTCATCAAAAGTATTTAAACTTTCACCTTTCTAAAATATACTTTTCAAACCAATAAAACGCCTGCCTAATTTTGATTTCGTCAAAATTCTGATTCCATTTCATAACCTGGAAATGGGAATATCGCACAGACAACAAAAGTTAACAGACATACGGACAGACAAGAAAACCAATAGGACTCTTGTTTGTCATGAATTTGGAGTATACATGAAAATTGAGCCCGAAGCACAGCTCTGAATTGACGTTTTACCACGGATAATGATTTTCAACATTTCCATGCGGTTCCAGACACCGTTATCTGACAAAGTTTGGTACAAATTCGATGGAAATAGAGGTATCGCACAGATAATTAACAGACAGACAGCAAAATCGATAGGAAGATTGTATGAGATAACCTAAAATTATATGAAGTTAACTGGAGTCATACGAGTCGAGGACATAACAATTTTGAACGATTTTCTTACATTTTGGACACAGTGACTTTGACCTTTGATCACAAATGGAATATAATTCTTCCTCGTCATGTGTAATAGTCAAGAAACCGGTATCGGATTACAGTATCTGATTACTATAATCAGAGTGCCGTTACATGACCAATATGTAAGGAATACTCCATGTTTCATAGGCTACCAATCTCGAACCTGGAACTGTTGACAAAACACAGGCAACCAATGGGAACAACCAGAGACCCCGATGCAAAAAAATTAAAACCAAATATAGGCTTCTTCTTTGTCAGAGTTACCAGTATATCTCAGATCTCATTCCAATCCACTTTACAATCCGATTAATAACAGGTTCAGGAACAGATTCTCTCAACCAGTTCTCTATATAGTTAATCTGTTTCTGGATCTCTTTTTAATCAGACTGTTGGAGTTATAGCATGAACAAGTAGTATAGCAAGGACCGATCAATTATTGGTCATGGGGTGGCGTAAATGAATGGGACTTGGAAAAACTCTGGAACTCTCGTAAAAAAGGGACATGAATTAAACCCAGTCAAATGGGTCATGCTAGGCCACATCTGGCAAGTAGATTAAGGATACCCCCCCAAAAACAAAACAAATATCAGGAAAAACGGACTTCACATCCCGTCAAATGGTTATTAAAGCGCTCGTCGAGGGCGCTTCGCATCACCATTCTCATCCCGGGAACATCACAGTACAATATTATATCGACGTAATGTTTTGATGAAGATACTCAGGATTTGTGGTACGGTAGTCCAAATTATAAGGCAGGCCGTGAGCAAAAATCTGCCAAGGTACTCGCAGGAATTCAGCCTTGAATACGAAGAAACAGAAATGGTTTTACCCATGCTAAATTCTCATTTGACTTTGCAAAGTTCGTTGCAGGAAGCGCAATTCTGGGGTTATTTCCGAACGCCCAACCTTCAAATCACATCTCGACAGAGATTCGATCACAGTGGGCGTAACCGCCTTTTTCTATTGCTGTGTTAGATGTAGATATCTAGGACCGATCAACATGCCGATATCCGTACAACTTGATTTTCGCTAGGACAGCTGGCATCATCAACACCTAGATCAAATCTTCTCCCAAGTGCGCTCCGTGTCCATCTCGTACACCGATTTCAATTGCCAGTTTCACATAGGCGTCACTGGGAATTTTTCACTTGCAAGTTCCGTCAGGTACTTTTTTGATTGGCTGAAGCTCAGACTCGAATTAACTCGGTCCCAATACATATTTAACGATTTGTAAACGGATAGGTGCGAATGAGCTTCGCCAGACATCACGTGAACAATACGCCGAACGAAAATAAGTATGACAAAAGTGTCCGTCATAATGCATTTTTGGCATTCTTTTTTTTTTGTAAGGATGTGATTTTCACGTTGGCATGTTCATGCCATCGGCAACTTCTCTTCAATTGTATATCAGCCTTCCTTCCCATGGATTATTTTGCTGGTAGAGGTCGAATTAAGGGCAACGAGACGATCCTAATATATATATATATAGGCTTACTGTAATTTTTCATGGCCACCGGAAAAGGTGAACGGCTCGGGGCACTAACGTTCTCAGACATATTTCCTGAGGGAATTGTTAGCCCGGGATAAATTCGATACGCAGACCATTTCGAAAATGACGAACTTCTCATAATACAATATCTGTGGGAGTTGGTGTACCGCGGTTGTCGCATTAAGCGAAAGTATGCGACTTGTGGATCATTTCTCAAAATTGAAATAATTGCTGTGTGATATTTGCTATTTTACATCTCCACCTTTGAGTTATACTTGTAATCCATCATACCCCTTGCTATGTACGGGGGTACACAGGGACTCGTTACCGTTGTTAATTGGTTAATTAGGTTGATTACAAGGGGGAGGGAGTAGTATACAATGTGTAAAACGGAATGGTAGCGCCTCACTGCGCATGCGCAGAACAAAAAATGGGGAGGTTTTGGGGGTGTATTGGGGCGTGATGAGACGAAATGGGGCGTGGCCTGAGTGGATATGTGTGTGGGTGGGTTCAAAATGGCGGACTGTAAGTAGCCGCCATTTTGAACCCACCCACTCACCCCGTGCAATTTTTTTTTCAAAATGACGGCTACTTACAGTCCGCCATTTTGAACCCACCCACACACCAAAGGTCAATGAGTGCATATTTCCGGCAGAAAAAAAAAAAGTTCCGGAAAAAAAAAAAAAAAAAAAAAAAAATGTATTCATGCGCGGTGATGCGGTTTGGCCGTGGTTTTGGCGGTGATTCGGTCTCGGGAAAAAGCTTCCGCGGAGAAAAAGTAGTCCCTAGATAAAATGGTCCGATTGGGTCGAGTGAGGTATCAAAGTGAAGCTTATGTGAAGGGGCATCTAATGGGCTGGGTGTGGGGGTTGAACTATCGGCCTTCTGCGCATGCGCGGTGGCCGAAGGGTATGAAAATAGCCGTGTTGGAGCTAGGGAAGTCCCTAAGGGTCCGATGGGGTCGAGTGAGGTATCAAAGTGAAGCTTATGTGAAGGGGCATCTGATGGGCTGGGTGTGGGGTTGAACTATCGGCATTCTGCGCATGCGCGGTGGCCCAAGGGTATGGAAATAGACGTTTTGGAGCTGGGGAGCCCCTAATGGACCAATGGGGTCGAGTGAGGTATCGATGTGAAGCATTCGTGAAGGGGCATCTGATGGGCTGGGTGTGGGGTTGAACTATCGGCATTCTGCGCATGCGCGGTGGCCCAAGGGTATGGAAATAGACGTTTTGGAGCTAGGGAGCCCCTAATGGCCATGGGGTCGAGTGAGGTATCAAAGTGAAGCATTCGTGAAGGGGCATCTGATGGGCTGGGTGTGGGGTTGAAATATCGGCATTCTGCGCATGCGCGGTGGCCCAAGGGTATGGAAATAGACGTGTTGGAGCTAGGGGAGTCCCTAATGGACCAATGGGGTCGAGTAAGGTATCAAAGTGAAGCATTCGTGAAGGGGCATCTGATGGACTGGGTGTGGGGTTGAAATATCGGCATTCTGCGCATGCGCGGTGGCCGAAGGGTATGAAAATAGCCTTTTGGAGCTAGGGGAGCCCCTAGTGGACCGATGGGGTCGAGTGAGGTATCAAGTGAAGCATTCATGAAGGGGCATCTGATGGACTGGGTGTGGGGTTGAAATATCGGCATTCTGCGCATGCGCGGTGGCATGTAGCGAAAGTGGACATTTTCGGGCAGTACATGAAGGTATTTGGGATCGAGATGGGCTATTCACGGTTCGAATGCGTCCTCGAAGGTGTCATCTTGTAGTTCTCGGGTGTACATTCCGATTTGAGGGATGTTCGCGTCATCTGTGACGTCATCGGTGACGTCATCGGTACGAGTAGTAGCGAAAGTGGACATTTTCGGGCAGTACATAAAGGTATTTGGGTCGAGATGGGCTATTCACGGTTCGAATGCGTCCTGGAAGGTGTCATCTTGTAGTTCTCGGGGTGTACATTCCGATTTGAGGGATGTCCGCGTCATCTGTGACGTCATTGATGACGTCATCGGTACGAGTAGTAGCGAAAGTGGACATTTTGTGGGTGCGTGAGGGTGAGTTTGGTGTAGAGATGGACCATCCTTAGTCCGAATGCGTCGTGTGAGGTGTCATTTTGTAGCTCTCGGGGTGTACATTCCGAATTGAGGCATGTCCGAAGCATCTGTGACGTCATCGATGACGTCATCAGTAGGAGTATTAGCGAAAGTGAGCCTTTTGGGGCAGTGCAGGAAGGTATTTGGTGTAGAGATGGACCATCCGCGTTGCGAATGCGTCATGTGGGGTGTCATGTTGTAGCTCTCGGAGTATAGACCCTGATTTCAGGGATATTTACAGCATCTGTGACGTCATTGGTGACGTCATTAGTACAAGTTGTAGCGAAAGTGGGCATTTTTTAGCAGTGAAGGATGTTATTTGGCCTTTTGGGGCAGTGCAGGAAGGTATTTGGTGTAGAGATGGACCATCCGCGTTGCGAATGCGTCATGGGATGTGTCATGTTGTAGCTCTCGGAGTATACACCCGATTTCAGGGATATTTACAGCATCTGTGACGTCATCGATGACGTCATTAGTACAAGTTGTAGCGAAAGTGGGCCTTTTGAAGGTGTTTGGGGTAGAGATGGACCGCTATGGATCCGAATGGGTCGTGGAGGGTGTCAAAGTGAAGCTTGTGTGGGGTAGAGTCAGAATGGCGTGTTTTTGAATGCAAGTCGCGTCAATCTGCGCAGGCGCAGTTGGTTGTAGTAAGTAAAGTGGCCATTTTCGGGCAGTACATGAAGGTATTTGGGATCGAGATGGGCTATTCACGGTTCGAATGCGTCCTGGAAGGTGTCATCTTGTGGTTCTCGGGGTGTACATTCCTATTTGGGGGATGTTCGCGTCATCTGTGACGTCATCGGTGACGTCATCGGTACGAGTAGTAGCGAAAGTGGACATTTTCGGGCAGTACATGAAGGTATTTGGGATCGAGATGGGCTATTCACGGTTCGAATGCGTCCTGGAAGGTGTCATCTTGTAGTTCTCGGGGTGTACATTCGATTTGGGGGATGTTCGCGTCATCTGTGACGTCATCGGTGACGTCATCGGTACGAGTAGTAGCGAAAGTAGACATTTTCGGGCAGTACATGAAGGTATTTGGGATCGAGATGGGCTATTCACGGTTTGAATGCGTCCTGGAAGGTGTCATCTTGTAGTTCTCGGAGTGTACATTCCGATTTGAGGGATGTTCGCGTCATCTGTGACGTCATCGGTGACGTCATCGGTACGAGTAGTAGCGAAAGTGGACATTTTCGGGCAGTACATGAAGGTATTTGGGGTCGAGATGGGCTATTCACGGTTCGAATGCGTCCTGGAAGGTGTCATCTTGTAGTTCTCGGTGTGTACATTCCCATTTGAGGGATGTCCGCGTCATCTGTGACGTCATTGATGACGTCATCGGTACGAGTAGTAGCGAAAGTGGAGATTTTGTGGGTGCGTGGGGTGAGTTTGGTGTAGAGATGGACCATCCTTAGTCCGAATGCGTCGTGTGAGGTGTCATTTTGTAGCTCTCGGGGTGTACAATCCGAATTGAGGCATGTCCGAAGCATCTGTGACGTCATCGATGACGTCATCAGTAGGAGTATTAGCGAAAGTGAGCCTTTTGGGGCAGTGCAGGAAGGTATTTGGTGTAGAGATGGACCATCCGCGTTGCGAATGCGTCGTGTGGGGTGTCATGTTGTAGCTCTCGGAGTATAGACCCCGATTTCAGGGATATTTACATCGAAAGTGGACATTTTCGGGTAGTACATGAAGGTATTTGGGATCGAGATGGGCTATTCACGGTTCGAATGCGTCCTGGAAGGTGTCATCTTGTAGTTCTCGGGGTGTACATTCCGATTTGGGATGTTCGCGTCATCTGTGACGTCATCGGTGACGTCATCGGTACGAGTAGTAGCCGAAAGTGGACATTTTCGGGCAGTACATGAAGGTATTTGGGATCGAGATGGGCTATTCACGGTCTGGAATGCTGGAAGGTGTCATCTTGTAGCGTTCTCGGGGTGTACATTCCGATTTGAGGGATGTTCAGGTCATCTGGGCAGACGTCATCGGTGACGTCATCGGTACGAGTAGTAGCGAAAGTGGGCATTTTCGGGGAGTACATGAAGGTATTTGGGATCGAGATGGGCTATTCACGGTTCGAATGCGTCCTGAAGGTGTCATCTTGTAGTTCTCGGGGTGTACATTCCGATTTGAGGGATGTTCGCGTCATCTGTGACGTCATTGATGACGTCATCGGTACGAGTAGTAGCGAAAGTGGACATTTTGTGGGTGCGTGGGGGTGAGTTTGGTGTAGAGAGGGACTATCCTTAGTCCGAATGTGTCGTGTGGGGTGTCATTTTGTAGCTCTCGAGGTGTACATTCCGAGTTGAGGCATGTCCGAAGCATCTGTGACGTCATTGTTGACGTCATCAGTAGGAGTAGTAGCGGAAAGTGAGCCTTTTGGGGTAGTGCAGGAAGGTATTTGGTGTAGAGATGGACCATCCGCGTTGCGAATGCGTCATGGGATGTGTCATGTTGTAGCTCTCGGAGTATAGACCCCGATTTCAGGGATATTTACATGTTAATCTGTGACGTCATTGGTGACGTCATTAGTACAAGTTGTAGCGAAAGTGGGCATTTTTAGCAGTGAAGGATGTTATTTGGCCTTTGGGGGCAGTGCAGGAAGGTATTTGGGTGTAGAGATGGACCATCCGCGTTGCGAATGCGTCATGGGATGTGTCATAAAACAGCTCGGAGTATACACCCCGATTTCAGGGATATTTACAGCATCTGTGACGTCATCGATGCGACGTCATTAGTACAAGTTGTAGCTAGAAAGTGGGCCTTTTTTAGCAGTGAAGGATGTTATTTGGGGTAGAGATGGACCATCCGCGGTCCAAATGGACCGTGTGAGGTGTCATCTTGTAGCAACGCCCACCAACACCATTCTTAATGCTTCAACGCCCTGGTGAAATAGCTCAGAAGCTCTGATATTCCATGGAATTGTCACTAATTTTTCGAAATGCAGTGATGCCGGTCAACGCCCGTCGTTACACCTTAACACTCTAACATAACGCCATGATATAGACCAGAGAGAGAACAACAACAACAACAAGGATGACACATGAGAGAACAACAACAACAAGAAGTTTTTTTCATATAGTTTATTTTCCCCAATGTTACATCACACCCACGCTGGGGAGCCGCGTTGGGTATATTTACAATTCAAGAAGATTCTTATCCAATCAGAGGCCACCATTTGCATGTTTCATATTCGTTCCTGTCCGTTAGATGTATCCTTGTCCAATCAGAAGTCTCCATTTCAGAAAAAGTGCCATCTGAACCGTTTATTCTAATCATCGTCGGACAGGCCAGGATACCGTTGAGGCAACATATCCTCAGATAGTTGTTTGCGCATTCTGAGTATCTACCAGTGCATGGGTGAATACTTTCATCCGATGGAGGTGGTGGTGGTCAAGTTTAACCACACGAAGAACGCAACATTGGTCATTATCTCCACTATCCACTTGGTGTTACAATTCAAGAAGACTTGTCCAATCAGAGGCCACCATTTGCATCTGTCATATTCGTCTCTGTCCGTTAGATGTATTCTTGTCCAATCAGAAGTCTTCATTTCAGAAAGTTCCATCTTCGGCCATGTTCGCTCTGGAACCGTTTATTCTAATCACCGTCGGTCAGGCCAGGGATAATGCTTGAGGCAACATATCCTCAGATAGTTGTTTGCGCATTCTTGGAGAATCTATCAGTGCATGGGTGAATACTTTCATCCGATGGGTTGGTCGGTCAGCTTGGTCACGAAGAACGTAACATTGGTTACCCTCTCCACTTTCCACTTGGTGTTGGGGCGTTGTTGTTGGGTCCATTCCAAGGGATCCACGTTGGCCAGGTTCTCCAGCATCGTCTCTAGCGACGCCCGGTTAATGATGGTAAAACGGTTGGTCAAATACCCGGATGTTACTGCTCGGGTAAAAGTATCGGACTTGATCTGTCTCCTTATGCTGCAGCACATAACCAAACGCCAGATTTAATTTGAAGGACGTTGCTTGGTCATTGAAGATGGCTTCCACGTAGCCGCCTAGACGGGCGAGGTCGGTCAGTCGAAAATTGTAGATATCTTGAATAGGGCGATGACGGTAGAAACAGTGCCGTATCATGGTCCAATGGCGCCGATAGATGTCACTCACTGGATGGGCGCCCTGTAAGAGATCGCTAGGAACATTTTTGGGCTCGTCCAGAAAATGTTCGATGTTATCAGGCGTATGACTCGAAACCGTAACAGTGGGGTCCGGTTGGATATCCAGGCCCTCCTGGACCGTAGGTATAGGCAGGCTCTTCGTCATCGCATCACCAGTGGCGTTCGTCTCTCCGGGTTCATCTTCACTGGGTCTGACCTTCCGCGGCTCCTCTTTAGTGGAAAGTTGTTGCCCAAACCGTAGAGACGGGGCATGCATCAAACGTTGGTGCTGTCTAAACCGACTGGGTCGTTTGAAGAGTCTACCACAATCATTACATAGTACCGTCGCACCCGCGTGGAGTACCCTCTCATGACGCAGCAAATGATCCTTCCGATTGAATGACCGTGCGCAGATTATACAAGTATACCGGGCATCGTTGTGGATGGAGGCCTCGTGGCGTCGTAACTTATCTAGACGAGTAAACATCTTCTGGCAAGTTGTGCAAGTGAACATCTTGGTGGTTGACAGATTGTCTGATGAAACGGCCAGGCCGCTGCCTCCTTTTATAGCACGCTAGCTGGTGATCTATTTTTAACACACTCAGTTCAACTACACACTCAGTTCAACTATCCCCAAGTCGAGGGCCGAGCCGTGACATCTTCGGTAACCTCCGTGTCTCTTCGGTCACCTCCGTACTGGGTCAACGATCAACATGTAGACATATAGAGTATGTACGGCATGTTATGGTATTCATCAGTGCATGAGTGACGCATTCAGCCGATGGGAGTGGTCGGTCAGCTTGGTAACGAAAACGTAACATTGGTCACACTCTCCACTGTCCACTTGGTGTTGGGGCGTTGTTGAAAGGGGGCCCATTCCGCGATCCACGGTGTCCAGTTTCTCCAGCATCGTCTCTAGCGACACTCGGTTAATGATGGTAACGGTTGGTCAAATACCCGGATGTTACTACTCGGGCAAAAATATCGGACTTGACTGTCTCTTTATGCTGCAGCACATAACCAAACGCCAGATTCAATTTGAAGGCCGTAGTTTGATCATTGAAGATGGCTTCCACGTAGCTACGTAGACGGGCGAGGTCAGTCAGTCGGAAATTGTGATATCTTGAATAGGGCGATGACGGTAGAAAACAGTGCCGGATCATGGGCCAATGGCGCCGATAAATGTCACTCACTGGATGGTCTTCGTGTGACAGATCGCTGGGAACATTTATGGCTTCGTCCACGAAGTGTACTTTGCCCTCCACGTCGTACAAAATCTGGCCCAAGGTCTTGTCGTCGGAATTTGACTATTGAATTAGGGCGACATCATCATCATCGGCCCTCGTACGATGGGTGGGAGTTCCCCCTGTTTCGATATTGATGCCTACGGGCTCTTCTATCTGCAAACGTGGCTGCGGAACAGGGTGTCGTGTGCGTTGGTGTCGCAGCAACTGACTGGTCAGTTTGAAAAAGCCGACCACATTCTTCGCATGGACGCTTGGGTACCTCATGGCGTGCACGTGTGTGGCGCTGTAAATGATCCGGGCGCTGAAACGACAGTGTACATATCGTACAGTTATACCGGGCGGTTCCTTCGTGCCTGGTGGCCTCATGGCGGCGCAAGTCGTGCAGACGAGTGAATGATTTCGAGCACGTAGTACAAGTGAACATCTTGGTGGTTGACAGAGTGTCTGATGAAACGGCCAGACCGCTTCCCTTTTATAGCACGCTAGTTGATATCATGTTCGGGCACTTCCGTGTCTCTTCGGATGTAAAAGTCCCCGGATGTAAAAGTGCCCGAATGTTTACGAATGTTCCACCATTCCGGACTTCTATCAGATCCATGTCCAGAAGCTCTCATACGCCGCCATTTTGGAGCCGCCATGTTGGATCCGCCATTTGGGAACCGCCATCTTGGATATGTCCCATAATGCACCGGGTCAAAATACTCGCTTCTGATTGGACGAGAGCTCTGTGACGGATTTTAAATACTC
>JAVTVY010042986.1:0-19049 GCA_036873755.1 Hanleya hanleyi | reverse complement strand
GGTAGTTCTACCGAAATGTAGTAAATTGGGGAATATTTTTTTTCTAAATTTCAAATACTATTGTTATGGTAAAATTTTTATCACTGCACTCAATATATATAGATGGCAATTTTTTTTTCTTTTGTGAATTACCCTTTCCAAGCAAAACAAATACTGAGAAACCTCAATTGGCAAAAAGTTCTAGCAAATCTCCAGAGTAAATTCGTCATAGTCCCAGCAGACAAATCAAAGCTCCCAATAATAAATAATATAATATTCATATGTAAATATTACAATTACCAGATGCTGGTTAAGGAATTGAGCATAAACACACATGTATCATCATCAAATAGGTCTGCTTACTCCCAAACTGCAGGAGTGAGTTAGGAGTTAATCGTCGCGTTCAGCGCTATTTCGGCCATATAGCGACGATACAACTAACAACGATATGATTAGCTGGACATGTGTGACTATCCATGTACAGTCATCATGTAGAGGAAATTATTCTTCCCCTCGTGCTATATAACAGGCATGGTACAAAACTCATGCTGCTCACCAAAACTGCATGTAGTACTCTTGAAGATTTATTTAACAATCAGGTCCATACTTCATATAGGAACTATTGTCTGGGTCTTTGTGTCTTTGAAAAGGCACTTGTCTAGACACATTTTTGTCCCCAGACTTGACTATTGTATCCCCGGACTTGGCTATTGTATGCATTGTCTCGTGAATAAAGTATGAACCAACAATCATAATATGATTCCCAAGGAAAGGGGTATTTGTCTTTCAACCAATCATAACGACATAACAAAGGTATACTGGACGCCCAAAATGCATAATCACCACACAAAGCTAGATTCATAGCTGGTTCTAGAAGCTGCACCACCAAGCTTCTTTCGATCCTGTTGACGAGGGCCCTTCAGGAGGTAAAAGCATTTTGGGAAAGGCATTGCGTCACTATTTCTAAAAGCCCTGGTATTGAATGTATGTGGATATTGAAAAACTAAAAATGTCTTACGGAAGAGCTTGATGCTAAAGGTCATGCACGTACTGTACAGACATGTATCCAAATTGGATTTCACGACCCTCTATACTACAACTCCTCAGGACCTTATTGAATGTCTAAGTTTACTAATAGTACCTGTGTTCAAGAAAACTGATCGCACTGAGATATATTAATTTCAGAATCCATAAAGCATTCCCTAGCTATATACTACATACAGGGGATATAATTTATGGGATGTTTCTTTGTTTATAGAGTTGCTTGAATTTCTTATTAAAATATCTTTGTGAAATTTAACCACACAAAGTATCAACAGCATATAGGTATTCCAACGGGTACTAATTGTGCACCTCTGTTGGCTGACCTGTATCTGTTCTCTTATGAATATGATTACATGTATATGCAGGCGCTTTCAAAAACCGATCAATTCAAAGCCCATCCCTTCTCACCAAACGCTATATAGAAGATCTTCTTGCTGTGAATAATTGCTATATAAATGACCCAGTGAAGGATATATATCCACCTTCACTGGATTTGAAGGAAATTACAGATAGCCCAAGAGGCACATCATATTTAGACCTATATCTCTATAACTCTCGTGGACTTTTATCGCAATTTCGACGTCATAAACTATTCCTTTCTGGACAGTAATATTCCAGTGGGACCTGCATACGGTGTATACATCTCGCCTAGTAGCATTTGCTAGATCCGGTGTTAAATGTGACGATTTTAATCAATCTCACAAAACAATATTACAGAAACTCATAAAACAGGGCTATTCCACCAAGCGCCTCCACTCGAAGTTTCGTATGAACCCATGTAAATCAAGATCTTCATGGTGGTCTTCTGAACAGTCACAATCACAGCTTGACTGAGATACATCATTCTCTAGATGACGACTTAACAACGAATATCATATGGATTAAGAATACTGATCAGCGATACGGATGTGATATTTTGGAACACCATGATGTCTTGCCGGCATCATTGAAAACTGTTGACCGCTTCTCTCTTGCAGGAAACTAGTCTATGTTCATGTATACTAGGATTGTCTTTTGGAATTTGGTGCTGATAGTGTTATAGGGAATATGGAACGTCTTTGGATTATGAACGCGTATATTCTTTAAATAACGACGGCTGAATTATGAATGACGGACCAGATGATTGTAATTTTGACAGTTATATTTAACGTGTGTGGATTATATACATATATTTTTTTCCAGATTTGTTCCTCCGTGACGAATCAGATGAGAGCTGTAAACCTACAGACCAATTGTTTCACACTAACTTCGGCTTTTGTTTTCAAGCCGATAAATAAATCTAGTATCTGGTATTTTTATATTTCCTAAAAACATTAACTTTGTGTACATTTTTGGAACATGGTCCTGTTTTTGTCTTTACCGGTAGGCGAAATCAGGACTTCTTGTAACAGTACTAAGAAGAAGTAAAAGATACGTAACGGTAAAGACATTTCTATCGTTAACTATTTTTAATATGGCATCTTAATCAGTGATACTATGGATTGTATTATTGATATTATTGGTTTTATTGGTCATCGGATTATCATCATATGATTATAAGATATATATATGAACGGTCAAGACAATTTAAAGGCATACGGACGTATACCCGGTACATCAAATACAACCGGGAATCTGGTGATCAATGGTCTCTTGTAACACGCTCGAACTTTCTTCGATTAATAATGGAAAACATCCTCAGCTAACTAATCACGTGATTTTTGCCCCAGGGCACCCTCTTTTGAATATGTCTTCAAAACTAATAGAACATACCGCTAATGGTAAAGACAAAATTCCTGGGACAGGGTAAAAACTAAACAAAAAACCTTCATATATTTTCAGTTTTAAGATAAATTTTGTTTATACAGGCCAAAATTCTTGCTGGCATACACTATTTCGGCAAATGAAAGAATTCATCTTGTAATTGGGACACCCTAACAAAGCGTAGTAAAGTTTCCCCCAACATTTCACACTTATTCCATCTCAGAGGGTTCAAAGGCAGCTTTCTATAGTGAGAGAGGAATCTGCACTGCCCCTTTTGACGTCAGAGATGACTATAACGACGTCATATTTTATACTGACCGTAGCACAATAGAACAATATTAGATGCTGTGGCAATACCATTCACCAAGCCGCGATCCGTTTTCCGCTTTTTACAAACAGCTCCAAATCTAATCTCACCCACAGGCAACAAAAATGTAATGAGCTGTTACATTATTATGCGCGCGGTGTATTACGCGAAACATGTCACATAATTTAGTTTCTAACTATGCAATTATGTCAACCATGCCATTATATATTTCAATTATGTCATGAATAACATCAGTACGGTATTATATCAAGACAAACGCAAACGAACTCTTTTTGGATAGAGCAGTTTTACAAAATTTACAGAGCTGTGACGCGGCTTAGCAACACAATGGCGGACTTTTCATTGAAAAAATGACGTGGATGGGAGGGGTAGGTATCTATGACTACAACCTGAAAATAGAACCGGTACGTTCTTTCATTCATGCATTATCAATCACGCGCTGGTGATCCATGCCAATCAAAACGCCAAACCAATGGAATATCATCGAATCATACGAACTGTTCCTTCCGTTCTACATTTTTATTACGGTGGGGCAGAGATCATTCCTGCCAATCTCCTGGCTTCGATTGCATATACCTTTCGTCTAAACGGCTGCAGGAATGATCTCTGCCCCACCGTAATAAAAATGTAGAACGGAAGGAACAGTTCGTATGATTCGATGATATTCCATTGGTTTGGCGTTTTGATTGGCATGGATCACCAGCGCGTGATGGATAATGCATGAATGAAAGAACGTACCGGTTCTATTTTCAGGTTGTAGTCATAGATACCTACCCCTCCCTTCCACGTCATTTTTTCAATGAAAAGTCCGCCATTGTGTTGCTAAGCCGCGTCACAGCTCTGTAAATTTTGTAAAACTGCTCTATCCAAAAAGAGTTCGTTTGCGTTTGTCTTGATATAATACCGTACTGATGTTATTCATGACATAATTGAAATGTATAATGGCATGGTTGACATAACTGCACAGTTAGAAACTAAATTATGTGACATGTTTCGCGTAATACATTGCGCGCATAATAATGTAACAGCTCATTACATTTTTGTTGCCTGTGGGTGAGATTAGATTTGGAGCTGTTTGTAAAAAGCGGAAAACAGATCGAGGCTTGGTGAATGCATTCCTGCAGCCGTTTAGACGAAAGGTATATGCAATCGAAGCCAGGAGATTGTGGCAATACGTTTATTGTAGATATACATAGGATTATATCATCGTTCTCTTCTCTATTGCTTATTTTATGATGATGTTGCAATATGTATTACTCATGTATTTGCTCGGCCTGTAATAGGTGCATTGCAAATCAATTCAAATTCAAATACTTAGAGCGCCTTACACCATCTGTGGGACGTCGTGGCAATGCAGAGAATGGAACAGTTGTGTAACAACGTTGCATTGTGCCATGGTTTAGCATTCCATAATAACGTCACAACTTCCAACATCCTTGTGGCGCAGTTGTTCAAATTAAAGTCGTAAAGCAAGAAAGTTATAAATTCTAAAATCTGGAAGATTATCATGGAAAAGACCTAAAACTTGCAAAAGACTGCTGGCGATGTGCACTGAACTGGGTAGTATATTACCTGTATATAATAGGAATATTCATAGTTCATAATATTGTCCATTTTGAATAATTAATAAAACTAATGGTGTATTTTCTTGTTAATAAGATTAAAGGTGAACTGAAAAGCTTTCCAATGTTCTGTTAAAATGTCATAAAACAAGAACTTCTATAGTTGTTACAATTATGTGTGGTAATAGTTCTGTGGGTTATTGTTTTATTTTGGGTATATGAGAAGTCAAAACTTATACCGAGAGCCAGAACTTTTAAAAACGTCATCGCTTGCCTCCCGTTGTTTTTGGAACGTCATGACGTTATAGTGGCCCTCGTTCATTCATCCGACGTAGTAATTTTCAAATTTTTTCAATTCAATTCTTTATTGCATACACCCATACAAGGCAGTGCAAAGATATAACATATATATATAACATATAAATAATAGACAGATTCAGTTGGATATGTACAATGTTTTAAGTTCGTAACTGCATGCAATGATAAACATAACCACAGACAGTTCCGCATAAAGACGGAAAATTATTTGTCATTATTGTATGGTATTTTTCATCAGATAACATACATTGTAGTTTCAAAATGTGGAAAATTTCTTTTGATATTGGTAAAAAGCTTTTGACGCAATTCGGCATAGTGTGGGCAATGCAAGAGGAAATGGATTTCATTTTCAACAGCTCCTGTAGAACAATGAGTACAAATTCTTTGTTCATGGGGTATTTTTGGCTTGCAATGTCTACCGGTCTCGACACGCAGCTTATGGTTACTTAGTCTTAAGCGACAGAAGCTTTCCCTATATTTCTTGTTAGTAGTATGAATTAAATAAGGTTCTATGGCATATTTGGTTTTTACTTGGAGATAGCTTTTTAACTTACTGGAGGATTTATTTTCTTCACTGGTGACAAACAAACTAATCAAATGGGCTGTTACTTTGGCTTTGACGTTTTCAATAACAATACTTCTACTCTGATTGACTTCAACGAGATGCCAGACATTGATTTCTGATGTTAAGGATTGAACTTTCATGAACCAGTTTGGCTTGTTTTTCAAGATAAGTGCCTTACTGGATTCAAAAGCATGAAACAATAAACGAGTTTTTGGTATATTTTTCAACCGATATGTAAAATTAATAAGATTCAGCATGATATCATAAATAAGGGGATGGCTGCCCAGTTCAGCACGTACAGCCCAGTTAGATGCATATTTACCTGCACCTAAAACATACTTGCAAAACTTTATATGTACTGATTCAACATGTAATTTATCACAGTTGCTAATACAGGAGAGGTCAGCCCCCGAGATTTCACTACCATACAGTAAGATCGGTTTCACAACAGTATTGAATAGTTTCATGCAATATGGTATGACGTCACATTTGAATAAAACTTGAATGAAGGGGACCACTATAACGTCATAACGTTCCACAAATCAAGAGAGACAAGCGATGCAAGTTTTCAAGACGGATTTATAACAGGATAACTTAAATATTGCTATTAGTACAATTTCGCGAACTATATTTGCCCCCAAAACGTATAAAAGTTATGTCACATTAGACAAGATCTATATAAGCAACAATTTAGATAAAATTAAAAGCTTTGCAGTTCACCTTTAATGGGTGAAAATTCATATTGATGGATTTAATTTTGTTTGTTCCGGAAAATACTTGTTGTTATCCACACTGTCTGTTTACATATCTTTATGTATGTGTTGAGATTTGATTTGACTGGTTTAGTGCAGATGGCTTGCTGTATGAATATAGAGAGATAAATGTATACAAAATAGACTAGTTAGGGCCTACAAAACCGTTTGACAGTCCTTAGCATTCCATTCCATCAGACCATGGATGGTCAAGATGCACCATCCTTGATCAGACCAGAAACCTCATTGTCAAACCCATTCTTAGTTCGCAATCTATTTATAAATTGACTTTTTGGTATGTACAATAGGAATTCTGTTTCACAGTGTTGATACAAGCTACATGTATATCTGTGGACAGCTTCTATGGAGTGAGTTCAATCTGGAGTCTTCTCCAGTTCAAATGACATTTCTCCCAGCCTGCATAAATCCTAGACAGTCTCAGATCTGTCACTCAGACCAGAGCAAGAGGCTAGCTCAGATATCAACATCTGGCTATCATTTGTGTTGAAACCTTAATAGTTGTAATGGCAATTTAACCACTTTCTCTGTGGAGAATCTCAGAGGGGAGTCCCCTTATCTGGTTTTTAAATCACCCGTTGGTCCCTTTGATCTCCCGGGTATTTGGAAGATTTTCAGAACAGGGAAAACGACAGCATGTATTATCCGGGCAGATGAAATTCATACACGCAAGCCTTTAGAAATTCATACACATCAGACTTAGTTCAATCCAGAAGAATCTGTGTGGGGTGAAGCTGCCATGGATTTCCGCGCAGTTGAACTTTACGCCAAATTTGCTTACGGGCTCGAATTTCGCGCAGTTAAAATTTATACCAAGTTCACGTTCGGACAGATGAAATTCACACACGCAAGCCTTTTGAAATTCATACATATCAGAATTAGTTCAATCCACAAGAATCTGCGTGGGATGAAGCTGCCATGGATTTCCGCGCAGTTAAACTTTATACGGGCTCGATTTCCGCGCAGTTGAAATTTATACCAAGTTCACGTTCGGACAGATGAAATTCATACACGCAAGCCTTTAGAAATTCATACACATCAGACTTAGTTCAATCCAGAAGAATCTGTGTGGGGTGAAGCTGCCATGGATTTCCGCGCAGTTGAACTTTACGCCAAATTTGCTTACGGGCTCGATTTCCTCGCAGTTGAAATTTATACCAAGTTCACGTTCGGACAGATGAAATTCATACACGCAAGCCTTTTGAAATTCATACACATCAGAATTAGTTCAATCCAGAAGAATATGTGTGGAGTGAAGCTGCCATGGATTTCCGCGCAGTTAAACTTTATGCCAAATTTGCTTACGGGCTCGATTTCCGCGCAGTTGAAATTTATACCAAGTTCACGTTTGGACAGATGAAATTCACACACGCAAGCCTTTTGAAATTCATACATATCAGAATTAGTTCAATGCAGAAGAATCTGTGTGGGGTGAAGCTGCCATGGATTTCCGCGCAGTTGAAGTTTACGCCAAATTTGCTTACGGGCTCGATTTCCGAGCAGTTAAATTTATACTCAATTTACGTTCGGACAGATACAATTCATACACATCAGACTTAGTTCGAGCGTAGCGAATCTGAGTGGAATACCAAGAAGGTAGGATAATGTGCTCTAATATTAACGATTCCATTCCAGCGAAGCGAATCTCCGGGCAGTGAAACATAATTTCTGCGCATTTGAATTTCGTTCTCTCTCGTTTCAAGCGACATATAGTCTACATTTTGCGGATTTTGTTGTCTGTTTTATTACTATCAATATTCTGCTCGTCAGCAAATAAAGAAAAATCCATCAAATAATCCACGCGCAGTTGAAATTAAGCTCCGCGCAGTTTTTAGTACGACCCGTTTAGATCGCCGACATACATGTACAGGGCTGGCGATAAGGTGCCTTACGCTGGGGTCGCTGGTTTGAATCCCGCACGGGACTCGACCAATTTTTAGCACTTGAATCTGTTCTATTCTAAGATAGTGTAATCCCAGAATAATGAAAATACTGTTATATGACCACCTTTTCAATGATAACTAGAACTCGTGGACTTCGAAAGGCTGCCGTTATCTGTGTGAGTGAGATTAAAATAGCTGATTCGCACAACTTCGTTTTTGTCTCGCATAGAATCCCCCGGTCTTGCGCCTCTGCACCCAAGTGAGACTGAAATTTCTGAGATGCCCAGTTCAAAATATTTAAATACAGATAATTTCTTTGGCTCGTTTAAATGCAGCGGGCATGTGACTTGATGCTTCAGGAACAACTTTCGAACAGGATTATGTCCCTCCAGAATGTCCTTTGCGGCTGATAGGTGGCACTGTGTGGAATACATGCCGGATTATAGCGATAAGCTAAGGGCAGTGTTAAGTGAAACGTGAAATGCCCTTAGCAAGCTAAGATGGATGTCGACTCGGTGGGCTCATTTCTCTCACCAGACTGTTCCACTATTAGGGAGTTCAGTGTAACATGTCAACAAAAGGTTCAATTATGAGATTAAATTTGTTGGAACCATATTTTCTTAAATATCCTAACAGCAGGGGGGTTTTAGCCACTTTTTTAATCCAGGTAACCCAGATTAAAAACTTGAATTTGAAGAATTGAATTTTTTAGAAATTTTGAAATTGAGTTTTGCCACAAACAATTGAGCTTTTTATCGATGGGTATTAAAATGCGCGCCAAACACGCGCAAAAAAAAAGTGTTATAGTGGATAAATATTGAATTCTTCAAGAGATAAGTTGAGTTCCCAAAATGTTGAATTGTCGTGACGAATGATCAAGCAAAATAGTTGTTTTTGTTGTTGTTTTCACTATTAGATCAACTCGCGAGTGCAACATTTGCGTGTCTGAAGCAAGTCAAAATCGCAACAGGGTTCAAAATCTTACGGCACATCAGAGCACGCGGCACACCACAGCACGGCACGGCAGAGAACGTTCTATAAGGGGGGTAAATCTTGCGTGGCTAGGAGACCACTTGGCACTTCAGGGGACGTTTTATTAACGCACAGGGGCACATCAGGGAACACTCGGCACTTCAGACGGCGGCTTATGCAGTTTGGATTCCCGCTGACCGCGTAACCGGCAGATTGACGCTCCACAAGACCTCTGATAATAGTAATAATGACTTGATCAATTATACCGGATTACGTTCAACATTGGTCACAATATATGGCATAAGAGGTATATTTAGTGAAGACTTTGCTAATTTACAATAGATTACGATTATAAGTGGCTATAAACTTAAACGAATATAGCTTCTTATTGGTATTTTTTCCGTAATTCGTATTTGGGTCAAATTTTATCATGGCTAAAATAATCGCAAAATTTGTCTACAACTGTTTCAGCCTCTTGGGTTAATGTACATATAAATATATACACCTCACTCACGGGTATTTTAATTTCGGGTAAATGGAAACCCTTTATATATTTGCATGTTTTATCTGCTGTCTGATGTTTGTAGTTATGTATGTTTTATCATGTTTATATGTGTGTATGATTGCGTTTTAGCTCTGATGGGCACAACTTTTACGCAAATAAACGATTCTATTCTATTTGTGATTTCTCCAGTCATACAATCTTATAGTCTCGCTAAAAGTCTCATCAAATGTTTACGTTGCCACATATAATTGTATAGCAACGATTATTTTGTGCAGCAAAATATACCAAAATAAGACCTATCCGTATATTGTCCTAGGCAAAATATATAATTCCAAGTGGGGAAAACGGCACACCACAGAACGGATACTGGCGAGACCAAGCGGCACATCACAGCACGGCACATCAGAGAACGTTCTATAAGGGGGGGGAGGGGGGGTAAATCTTGCGTGGCTAGGAGACCACTGGGCACTTCAGGAGACGTTTTATTAACGCGCAGGGGCACATCAGGGAACGCTCGGCACTTCAGACGGCGGCTTATGAAGTTTGGATTACGATTATAAGTATATTTTTTATAAGTGGCTATAAACTTAAACGAATATATTTTCTCCGTAATTCGTATTTGGGTCAAATTTTATCATGGCTAAAACAACCGCAATATTTGTCTACAACTGTTTCAGCCTATTGGGTTAATGTACATGTTTGATGTTCTATAGAATCATTGATCACCTATAAATATATACACCTCACTCACGAGTATTTCAATTTCGGGTAAATGAAAACCCTTTATATATTCAAAATAAGACCCATCCATATATTTTCCTATGCAAAGTATATGATTCCAAAGGGGAAAAACGGCACACCACAGAACGGATATACTGGCGCGACCAAGCCATGTGGCGACAGACGGCACCCTGGAGACGGGCCAAGACACTTCTTCAGCCAGGCATACACTAATTCTGTAGATTTATAAACAGGGATTAATGACAATACACGCAACTGGAACAGTTATCCCCGATTTCGCTGCCCTGCCCACCAAAACACTGCATTTAATTTCTATACATGTACAAAACCAACAAGTCAGTTATGTTAAAACAATTTCATCACATTCTGTGTGGGTTTTTTTTACAGCACAAACAAACCAGATGTGACTGGAATTGTGGTTTATTTCCTTGAAATTCCGCAAAATATTATATATTGAAAACTGTCCAAATTGTGCCGTAGACAAATTATAATATTATAATGTCGTACAATACAGACGGTCTAGCAATATCAATTGATTGAAATTGCAGTTTAAGGGCCGCTTTCCATACGGATTTCGCGGCCCTTCAACTCAATGTTTTTTTTAAATCCATGTTACATTCTCATTTCATTTGTGATGTTTACAAGCGCTATATTTTGTATAAAATAAGATAAATAAATAAGTAAATAAAGAAATAGATAAATAACAAGAAGAGTCCGGAATGAGATATAAATAGAAGAGAAGAAATATCAATTGAATTTGATTAAGGGCAGCTGTTTTATGAAATCGGAAATGCTTTTGGAATCTTTAAATGTATGATACAAATAATATCAGTGACATGAAGGGGGGGGGGGGGGTGAATAGAAAAACTAAAATAACCGTATAGATCTATAGATTTTAAACCTTAAAACATACACCAGAGATGGAAACAAATAACAATGACAATTGACACACTTGCAAGTACTGGTACCGGGGAGTATAAAACATTTAATAATGTAATAACGGTAAATGCACCAACCAATAAAACCTCCAAGCATTTAAAATTTTTTAACACATTCGTAATATTATATTCAATATTACTTTATTCAGAAATAAAATGTGCTCATTGTGTCCTCCAATATTTTAGGAAAAGGTCTATGCAAAAAGAATGTGAAACTTACTTCACTTGTCCGTTTTTTATTTAATTGTTCAGGCGCGAATGTTCAGTCTCCGTCTGGGTCAAACGACGGGGAGAAGTCGTATATATTTATTAACACCACCTAAATAAAGGGACCCTGGCGAGGCTAGACGATCGACCGTGCGCCTTTATAATCCGATTCACAGGACGGGTAAGGTCTTGGATACGAATCACGTAATAGTTGACTGAATAGCTCTCCCCGAAGCAAGCTGTGCTGATCATGAGCTCTCGTAGGCTATTCATGCATTGACCCATGATATATATAGACCGTCCTCTGCCGTGCCGTGCTCTCAGGTGCCGGCACACCACAGGACGGTAGGATTTTGAGTACGTATCATTACAACAACAACAACACGCTTTTACTTTCGGAATGAAACATGATCACGGACATGCTCGTGACTAAATCATTGGACCTTGATAGTTTATGTTCCCTAATTTGTGAGTGGACAATCTTCTATTCAGTATTTTGGGAGTGAAAATGGTTCACAATTAAACTTTGGCTAAAAATATGTGGACTAGCTTGTTCAAAAAGTTTCAGGGGCCAAATGGATTTGGCCAAATGGCGACTAGACTGTAATTCTGTACTCGCCAAAACGGCATTACGGTCGCAATTGGCGAGCTGGCGATCGGTTATTTCAACCTCTTGAGTATGCTTACATGTACATTAATGGAGAGAGAGAGAGAGAATTAGGGTTTAACGTCGCATTCAGCAATATTTCAGCTATATAGCGACTGTACATTAATGACACTGTATTTTCGTTATTCTGGGATTACAGTGTTACACTATCTGGGGGGAGGCCCATTGACCGAGTGGTTTAGATCGGTCGTACTAAAAACTGCGCGGAACTGCGCGGAGCTTAATTTCAACTGCGCGTGGATTATTTGATGGATTTTTCTTTATTTGCTGATGAGCAGAATATTGACATTAATGAAACAGACAACAAAATCCGCAAAATGTAGACTATATGTCGCTTGAAACGAGAGAGAACGAAATTCAAATGCGCGGAAATTATGTTTCACTGCCCGGAGATTCGCTTCGCTCGAATGGAATCGTTAATATTAGAGCACATTATCCTACCTTATTCGTACTCCACTCAGATTCGCTTCGCTCGAACTAAGTCTGATGTGTATGAATTATATCTGTCCGAACGTGAATTGAGTATAAATTTTAACTGCGCGGAAATCGAGCCCGTAAGCAAATTTGGCGTAAACTTCAACTGCGCGGAAATCCATGGCAGCTTCACCCCACACAGATTCTTCTGCATTGAACTAATTCTGATATGTATGAATTTCAAAAGGCTTGCGTGTGTGAATTTCATCTGTCCGAACGTGAACTTGATATAAATTTCAACTGCGCGGAAATCGAGCCCGTAAGCAAATTTGGCATAAAGTTTAACTGCGCGGAAATCCATGGCAGCTTCACCCCACACAGATTCTTCTGGATTGAACTAAGTCTGATGTGTATGAATTTCAAAAGGCTTGCGTGTATGAATTTCATCTGTCCGAACGTGAACTTGGTATAAATTTCAACTGCGCGGAAATCGAGCCCGTATAAAGTTTAACTGCGCGGAAATCCATGGCAGCTTCACCCCACGCAGATTCTTCTGGATTGAACTAATTCTGATATGTATGAATTTGAACTGCGCGGAATTCGAATTTCAATCGTTAATATCCTACCTTATTCGTTATCTTTTCACCTGGAATCATCATGCTCGAATATGCACTACTTAGTGTAATACAAACTTCCACTTACCTTTTATTTGAACTGTCCACGCCGTTGAGAGGGGGGCGAATGACAAAGAGCGAGAGTAAAACTTATTTTCCGCGCAGTTGGAACAGGCTCCGCTCAGTTAGATCTACTGTTATCTTGAAACAACTAATCAAAGCACTTTGAGTTGTTTTGTATGAAACCTGATTAACACTAGCCAGTTCTTTTTCTATTATTATTTCTTTATACGGGGTTCAACGACAGATCTGGTCTGTTGAAAGTTGATGACACCCCCCTGTATCATGATGACCCCATGCAAGTCATGATAACGAATGTTGGGTGGTCAATTACTCGATTCTTGCGAATCTCTGGACAGAAAACTTATTTTCCGCACAGTTACTTATTTTCCGCGCAGTTGAGATTCCGCGAAGAAAGATTTGTTATGGGGATTCGCATTTCCACAGTTGGTACATTCGAACGAGTCTAACATCAAGTTTGACTGCCGGAGATTCAGTTCGCTTGAAATAAGGTTATGTATGAATTTGAACTGGATATAAATTTAAACTGCGCGGAAATCCAGTTTTACTTCCCGGAGATTTTCAACTGCCCGTAAGTGAAAATTGTGTACTAATATCTATTTTAACTGCGCCGAAACCAAGACTCACTTCTCGGAGCTTTTGAGAGATTTTGGATAGACAAAAGAAGGCTTACAGGAAAATATATTGAGAATTATTTTTTTCGTCCATGAAATAAATTTATACTATTATCCGGGCAGATGAAATTCATACACGCAAGCCTTTAGAAATTCATACACATCAGACTTAGTTCAATCCAGAAGAATCTGTGTGGGGTGAAGCTGCCATGGATTTCCGCGCAGTTGAACTTTACGCCAAATTTGCTTACGGGCTCGAATTTCGCGCAGTTAAAATTTATACCAAGTTCACGTTCGGACAGATGAAATTCACACACGCAAGCCTTTTGAAATTCATACATATCAGAATTAGTTCAATCCACAAGAATCTGCGTGGGATGAAGCTGCCATGGATTTCCGCGCAGTTAAACTTTATACGGGCTCGATTTCCGCGCAGTTGAAATTTATACCAAGTTCACGTTCGGACAGATGAAATTCATACACGCAAGCCTTTAGAAATTCATACACATCAGACTTAGTTCAATCCAGAAGAATCTGTGTGGGGTGAAGCTGCCATGGATTTCCGCGCAGTTGAACTTTACGCCAAATTTGCTTACGGGCTCGATTTCCTCGCAGTTGAAATTTATACCAAGTTCACGTTCGGACAGATGAAATTCATACACGCAAGCCTTTTGAAATTCATACACATCAGAATTAGTTCAATCCAGAAGAATATGTGTGGAGTGAAGCTGCCATGGATTTCCGCGCAGTTAAACTTTATGCCAAATTTGCTTACGGGCTCGATTTCCGCGCAGTTGAAATTTATACCAAGTTCACGTTTGGACAGATGAAATTCACACACGCAAGCCTTTTGAAATTCATACATATCAGAATTAGTTCAATGCAGAAGAATCTGTGTGGGGTGAAGCTGCCATGGATTTCCGCGCAGTTGAAGTTTACGCCAAATTTGCTTACGGGCTCGATTTCCGAGCAGTTAAATTTATACTCAATTTACGTTCGGACAGATACAATTCATACACATCAGACTTAGTTCGAGCGTAGCGAATCTGAGTGGAATACCAAGAAGGTAGGATAATGTGCTCTAATATTAACGATTCCATTCCAGCGAAGCGAATCTCCGGGCAGTGAAACATAATTTCTGCGCATTTGAATTTCGTTCTCTCTCGTTTCAAGCGACATATAGTCTACATTTTGCGGATTTTGTTGTCTGTTTTATTACTATCAATATTCTGCTCGTCAGCAAATAAAGAAAAATCCATCAAATAATCCACGCGCAGTTGAAATTAAGCTCCGCGCAGTTTTTAGTACGACCCGTTTAGATCGCCGACATACATGTACAGGGCTGGCGATAAGGTGCCTTACGCTGGGGTCGCTGGTTTGAATCCCGCACGGGACTCGACCAATTTTTAGCACTTGAATCTGTTCTATTCTAAGATAGTGTAATCCCAGAATAATGAAAATACTGTTATATGACCACCTTTTCAATGATAACTAGAACTCGTGGACTTCGAAAGGCTGCCGTTATCTGTGTGAGTGAGATTAAAATAGCTGATTCGCACAACTTCGTTTTTGTCTCGCATAGAATCCCCCGGTCTTGCGCCTCTGCACCCAAGTGAGACTGAAATTTCTGAGATGCCCAGTTCAAAATATTTAAATACAGATAATTTCTTTGGCTCGTTTAAATGCAGCGGGCATGTGACTTGATGCTTCAGGAACAACTTTCGAACAGGATTATGTCCCTCCAGAATGTCCTTTGCGGCTGATAGGTGGCACTGTGTGGAATACATGCCGGATTATAGCGATAAGCTAAGGGCAGTGTTAAGTGAAACGTGAAATGCCCTTAGCAAGCTAAGATGGATGTCGACTCGGTGGGCTCATTTCTCTCACCAGACTGTTCCACTATTAGGGAGTTCAGTGTAACATGTCAACAAAAGGTTCAATTATGAGATTAAATTTGTTGGAACCATATTTTCTTAAATATCCTAACAGCAGGGGGGTTTTAGCCACTTTTTTAATCCAGGTAACCCAGATTAAAAACTTGAATTTGAAGAATTGAATTTTTTAGAAATTTTGAAATTGAGTTTTGCCACAAACAATTGAGCTTTTTATCGATGGGTATTAAAATGCGCGCCAAACACGCGCAAAAAAAAAGTGTTATAGTGGATAAATATTGAATTCTTCAAGAGATAAGTTGAGTTCCCAAAATGTTGAATTGTCGTGACGAATGATCAAGCAAAATAGTTGTTTTTGTTGTTGTTTTCACTATTAGATCAACTCGCGAGTGCAACATTTGCGTGTCTGAAGCAAGTCAAAATCGCAACAGGGTTCAAAATCTTACGGCACATCAGAGCACGCGGCACACCACAGCACGGCACGGCAGAGAACGTTCTATAAGGGGGGTAAATCTTGCGTGGCTAGGAGACCACTTGGCACTTCAGGGGACGTTTTATTAACGCACAGGGGCACATCAGGGAACACTCGGCACTTCAGACGGCGGCTTATGCAGTTTGGATTCCCGCTGACCGCGTAACCGGCAGATTGACGCTCCACAAGACCTCTGATAATAGTAATAATGACTTGATCAATTATACCGGATTACGTTCAACATTGGTCACAATATATGGCATAAGAGGTATATTTAGTGAAGACTTTGCTAATTTACAATAGATTACGATTATAAGTGGCTATAAACTTAAACGAATATAGCTTCTTATTGGTATTTTCTCCGTAATTCGTATTTGGGTCAAATTTTATCATGGCTAAAACAATCGCAAAATTTGTCTACAACTGTTTCAGCCTCTTGGGTTAATGTACATATAAATATATACACCTCACTCACGGGTATTTTAATTTCGGGTAAATGGAAACCCTTTATATATTTGCATGTTTTATCTGCTGTCTGATGTTTGTAGTTATGTATGTTTTATCATGTTTATATGTGTGTATGATTGCGTTTTAGCTCTGATGGGCACAACTTTTACGCAAATAAACGATTCTATTCTATTTGTGATTTCTCCAGTCATACAATCTTATAGTCTCGCTAAAAGTCTCATCAAATGTTTACGTTGCCACATATAATTGTATAGCAACGATTATTTTGTGCAGCAAAATATACCAAAATAAGACCTATCCGTATATTGTCCTAGGCAAAATATATAATTCCAAGTGGGGAAAACGGCACACCACAGAACGGATACTGGCGAGACCAAGCGGCACATCACAGCACGGCACATCAGAGAACGTTCTATAAGGGGGGGGAGGGGGGGTAAATCTTGCGTGGCTAGGAGACCACTGGGCACTTCAGGAGACGTTTTATTAACGCGCAGGGGCACATCAGGGAACGCTCGGCACTTCAGACGGCGGCTTATGAAGTTTGGATTACGATTATAAGTATATTTTTTATAAGTGGCTATAAACTTAAACGAATATATTTTCTCCGTAATTCGTATTTGGGTCAAATTTTATTATGGCTAAAACAACCGCAATATTTGTCTACAACTGTTTCAGCCTATTGGGTTAATGTACATGTTTGATGTTCTATAGAATCATTGATCACCTATAAATATATACACCTCACTCACGAGTATTTCAATTTCGGGTAAATGAAAACCCTTTATATATTCAAAATAAGACCCATCCATATATTTTCCTATGCAAAGTATATGATTCCAAAGGGGAAAAACGGCACACCACAGAACGGATATACTGGCGCGACCAAGCCATGTGGCGACAGACGGCACCCTGGAGACGGGCCAAGACACTTCTTCAGCCAGGCATACACTAATTCTGTAGATTTATAAACAGGGATTAATGACAATACACGCAACTGGAACAGTTATCCCCGATTTCGCTGCCCTGCCCACCAAAACACTGCATTTAATTTCTATACATGTACAAAACCAACAAGTCAGTTATGTTAAAACAATTTCATCACATTCTGTGTGGGTTATTTTTACAGCACAAACAAACCAGATGTGACTGGAATTGTGGTTTATTTCCTTGAAATTCCGCAAAATATTATATATTGAAAACTGTCCAAATTGTGCCGTAGACAAATTATAATATTATAATGTCGTACAATACAGACGGTCTAGCAATATCAATTGATTGAAATTGCAGTTTAAGGGCCGCTTTCCATACGGATTTCGCGGCCCTTCAACTCAATGTTTTTTTTAAATCCATGTTACATTCTCATTTCATTTGTGATGTTTACAAGCGCTATATTTTGTATAAAATAAGATAAATAAATAAGTAAATAAAGAAATAGATAAATAACAAGGAGAGTCCGGAATGAGATATAAATAGAAGAGAAGAAATATCAATTGAATTTGATTAAGGGCAGCTGTTTTATGAAATCGGAAATGCTTTTGGAATCTTTAAATGTATGATACAAATAATATCAGTGACATGAAGGGGGGGGGGTGAATAGAAAAACTAAAATAACCGTATAGATCTATAGATTTTAAACCTTAAAACATACACCAGAGATGGAAACAAATAACAATGACAATTGACACACTTGCAAGTACTGGTACCGGGGAGTATAAAACATTTAATAATGTAATAACGGTAAATGCACCAACCAATAAAACCTCCAAGCATTTAAAATTTTTTAACACATTCGTAATATTATATTCAATATTACTTTATTCAGAAATAAAATGTGCTCATTGTGTCCTCCAATATTTTAGGAAAAGGTCTATGCAAAAAGAATGTGAAACTTACTTCACTTGTCCGTTTTTTATTTAATTGTTCAGGCGCGAATGTTCAGTCTCCGTCTGGGTCAAACGACGGGGAGAAGTCGTATATATTTATTAACACCACCTAAATAAAGGGACCCTGGCGAGGCTAGACGATCAACCGTGCGCCTTTATAATCCGATTCACAGGACGGGTAAGGTCTTGGATACGAATCACGTAATAGTTGACTGAATAGCTCTCCCCGAAGCAAGCTGTGCTGATCATGAGCTCTCGTAGGCTATTCATGCATTGACCCATGATATATATAGACCGTCCTCTGCCGTGCCGTACTCTCAGGTGCCGGCACACCACAGGACGGTAGGATTTTGAGTACGTATCCTCAAAGGGGGAAATTACGAACTGAA
>JAVTVY010042985.1:0-18911 GCA_036873755.1 Hanleya hanleyi | reverse complement strand
GTACTTCAAGATCCTCATGGTACTCATATGAACAGTCACAATCAGAGCGTGACTGAGATACATCATTCTTTAGATGACGACTTTACAACGAATATTATGGATTAAGAATACTGATCAGCGATACGGATTTGATATTTTTGGAACATCATGATGTCTTACCGGCATCATTGAAAACTGTTGACTGCTTCTCTCTTGCAGGAATCAAGCCTATGTTTATGTATACTATGATTGTCTTTTTGAATTTGGCGCTAATACTGTTATATGGAATATGAAATAGGTCTTTGGATTATGGACGCGGATATTCTCTAATGGACGACGGCTGAATTATGAATGACGGACCAGACGCTTGTAATATGAAAATCGCTGGGTTCAAAGACAATGTTGTCCTCAGACTTGGTCACTGTATGCGTTGTCTCGTTATACATGATGTATGAACCCTTTAGCGATATACGCTGATCAATGGGATTGTTCCAAAACGAATGGAAGGTGGAAGGTAGATTTACATTCTGTTTTTTCTTTACCGCGATATAATTAATCATAAATGCAAATCATGACGTTGATTTCATGACTTCCATTCAGTTACTTCATCAAATGGTTTTATTTCTTGTAGCATCACTACAGTGAGTTCTGTTGGCGTAGCAGTATCTAAAATTTTTGAATGAAATGCTTGATGAAATCGAAAAATTGATTCACACAGCTAGAATGTCACTCAGCTTTAGCGGACTGAATTTCCACTCTATTTTAAGAGCGTACCTCTCAGGAAAGCCTCCCTAGGCACCTGACATCCAGACCCAGAAGTGTGTGAAGGTGGGGGTATGTAAAGTTGCACAATGTAACACTATTGCCAGACATCTATAGAACGAATCAAATTCCATTAGACTAGCTTTGGACAGGTGGTACAGGGAACTGTCACAGGCAAATTATCCCGTCCGTTTCCCTTCCCAAACAAAACTGTTCCAACACCCATAACCATCCCATCCATTCACTGATAATCATTTTCGCTGTCTGGATGAAGTTCGTTGACAGTGAGAATGAGGCTGTGCGTTAAAGTGTCACTGAAATCGCGATCTCAAGCGATATACTTATGATCGTAATCTCATGAGATACACTAATGATCGTGATCTCATGATATACATTAATTTAGTAATGAAAGCGACATGCGGCTAGACAACGACGATTTTGTTTGGTCAACAATATCCCGAAGAACGGTCAATTGTGCATGCGTATATCAAAACCGTCAGCAGACAGCTATTGACACTTGATTCACCTGCCTCGCTAGCGCTCGGCTATATCCACTGTCCGTCTTGACACCGGAATATGTCTCGTTAACGGCCACGCTGCTAAAACATTAAACAAGAGCTTGGAGAACCAGACAAAACAATCTCAATTAATGTCTTAAGCGACTCTTCAAGTCCAATATTTTTGCAAAGAACATCTTCATGTCTTTTGTCATCATTGAAAGCTGTTGACCGATTCTCTCTTGTAGGAAATCGTATTGTGCTTTTATTATATTTGTTTCATACGCATTTGGAATTTTTGCTTACGGTCATACGAAATAGGTCTTTCTATTATTTAAGCGGAAATTCTTTTATTGACATCGGCTAAATATTGAATGTCCGATCTGACGCTTGCTATTTCTCATGATACCAGTACCATAGAAGGTCGTGATTCTTATTTTATTACCACACCTCCATATACCGACACTCAGTTTTTATTAACCACAAACATCAATTTGCGACTTTACTTATTTGCGACTGTATATATGTGGTTACTTCTCTGAAATTCCGTCTCTGTGTATTAGCTAAATAATATAGGTCGGCCCCAGTCACCTCCAGCGAGGGTTTTAGATAATTTTATTACGAATCACCCACCTCTGAAACTGCCGTACATCTAATCTCTATCCCCTCCTGCGCATTATTTTAAAATCTTGCGCACTATTGTGAAATAGTAACGCATATATCGCCGTCTGAATTTTCCAGTCGACAACTTCCACTTTATACGCGCCATGTTCAATTGCAAACGACCCGGCACACATATACCGTGACGTCACCAACATGGCGCGTAGAGAGTTGAAGTTTTCGACTGGAAAATTCAGACGGCGATATATGCGTTTCAAATACACCGGTAGAAAAAAGTAGCAAACTACAGCTGAGTAAACACCGATTAATCGTTCACACTTACACACTTCATGATTTGCAACATGTTGGAATGTCTGACGTTTGACGGGTCATACGGTTTTTACATAGATGGCGCTGCGGCAAAAATCCCGTTGTCATCCGGGCTCTATCTCATAAGGTAAACCATTAACAACGGCAGCATTAGGAGAGTTTCTTCTACCGCTATCGGGTGTTGAGGCTTGATATTCCTGTCTCAGAAAGAGAGCTCGTGAAATCATATGCACAATGCCACATGTCAACCTGTATATATCAATTCGACATTCGCATATCACGGAGCGTAAAGAAAGGTCCACAGATCTGTCAAAAGCCATCGACACAATACTTTACAATTGGTCTCCATGTTATTAGCTACACTGCCTGGAGCATAACTACGTCACAGGAATAATGTCAGGTGATATTTCAAGGATTTTCATTGGCTAACGGCTCTCAGGCTGGTTATAATGGCGACCTCCACGGATTCTTGATCTGGGCAATAGCTTTGATGTTCAAAACGTTCTCATTCATTCGGAATTACTAGAAAAGCTGATTTGTTTTGCTTTTCGAATACTAATGATATAGTTCTTTCGATATTGGTATGCATCGCCTTAGGGTTTTCTATTATATTCTGGGATAACAGCATTCCCCTACAAATCCCCATAGAATGGTCTAAGCTTGTGCATAGACTGTCCTGCTTCTAAAAACAAAAACTTACGAAATGATTTCTATTGAGGGAGTACATGTAGATCAAGTTCATATCCATGCGCCTATCGAACTCAATCTAGATAAACCAAGATGGTAAATCAGGGGAATACCATCTGGACGTAACGCTATGAAAACTTCGTGCGAAATGTTCGCCGATATTCTACGAGATCCCATAATAAACCAATCACGACCATTTCAACCTTTTCTCTCTGACATTGATTGACGTTTACTTCACGGAGATTAACATCTTCGCACGGCACAATCTTTTCTTACCCCTAACAAAGCCAGACTTTTCGGCGGGAGTAAACTGTTTGATCTCTACGGACCCTGTCTGGAAATGATGCCATATTTGGAAACTGTTCCAGGATAATGTTTATATAATAGACCACGAACTACCGTGTGTAATTACTGTGGGTGTGATTTTTAAATAGTTTCAACAAGCTATCCTGATCTGATTGGCTAACAATATTAGTTTCAAACTCGCACGGGATTTATATAGGGCTGAATTCAGATATAATATTCCGTGATATTATATCTGAGTTTACTGAGATTGCTATCGAACTATACATATGGAGATTTTCGAAATTTTTCAAAACAGGCTAAATTTTCTAACAATGGTATCCAGACACATTAAAACAGGATAAATGAAACAAAATATTATATCTGCCACAACGGAATCATATATGCCTGTATGCTTAGCTGCACCATGGTGATATATGTCAGATGAAAATGTGGGCTTTTGATAATCAACGGTCGAGCGGTGAAGGGGGCTCCTTTAGATATTACGCTTCTGATGCACCCAAAATTCATACTAACTCAATTCCAGCAATAATGAAATCTTTAAGATGCCCTGGAGAGGATCCACAAAAATATTTCCCAATTTCACCCCAATTCTCCCACCCATACCCTCCCCTGTATATGGCCGAAACAGGGTCCATTTATCTGTTGGTGACCCTCAGTTTTATTATGTCTAGTGTTTGTGTTGTCTGTTTATCCGTCTGTATGTCAGCCTTTCCGTCCCCTTTCCTTTTCTGCAAAATATCTGGAGAACTACTGCACGGAATTTTACCCAACTTGGACGAAAGCTTCATTGTAATATATCCCTCGTCTGATTAGGTTTTGGTGTGTATGAGTGATCTCGTCCATGCCCGGTGTCCGCCCGTCCGTCCATCTACTTGTACATATATATAAAATCATAGTCTGCAAGATATCTGGAGAAGTACTGTTTAGAATTTCACCAAACTTGGGAGGAAGCTTTATTGGAATAGCCTCCTCATCTGATTAGGTTTGTGTATGTGTGCGTGCGTCTTATCGTGTCCAGTGTCCACTCACCTACTTCTACATGTATATACAGGCATTGTCTGCAAGATATCTGGAGAAGTACAAGAAAAAATTTCACCAAACTTGGCTGGAAGCTTTATTGGATATCTGATAAGGTTTTGGTGTGTGTGCATGCCTTTATCCGTGTCCAGTGTTCATTGTCCACCCATCTACATGTACTTCTACATGTATTTTCAGGAATTGTCTGCAAGATATCTGGAGAACTACTGGATGGAATTACTCAAAACTTGAATGGTGGCTTTATTTGAATGACCTCCTCATTTGATTAGGTGTTGGTGTGTGTGAGTGCGTTTGTCCGGTTTCCGGTGTCCACCCATCATGCGTTCTTTCGTGTCTGGTGTCTGTGCATCCGGCCATCTACTTATACATGTATATAATATAACTGTGTTTTCAAACCTGAGTTCGTGGATGTCTATTTAAAGAAACTCTCCATTATTCCACCTCTTGGAATTCGTATGAAACCACACATCGTAGCAGCTGGTATTAAGCCTAGTCAAATTTCACATAACAAGCTCTTATAAATTCCCCCATGGCATTTAGCTCAACCAGAAGTAGACATTACACTAACGAAATATAAAAAGGCAAACACGAGCCAGCTGAGAGAAAAATACAGATCTCATCAGGCTAGGTTCTAAAGATGATGAGAGAGTAGCATTTGCTACTATCTTTGGTTCCAAAACTTAATCCTGTCGACTACCAGGTAAAAGTTCGATATTCAGTGCAGAAGCAAAATACATATTGTTGGCTTTGGAAGGTATTGGGTCCATTAAACGGAAAAAATATGTCATATTCTCAGATTCACTGTCATGCTTTCAAGCGATTAAATATGGAACTTCGACTCATCCCACCATCTTGAATATTTTGCATTTATATGACTGTAGATTTCACCAACAGATTGATATTGTGTTTTGTTGGTTGCCTAGTCACGTTGGCATCAAGGGTAATACTGAGACTGATAGAATGGCTAAGGCAGCCCTAGATAATGAGGTTGATCCTGTTGGAATCCCGTATAGCGATTTCAGACCCTCTATCTGTACTTTTTCAATCTTTATGGGATGCTGTGAATAATAACACACTTCATGAATTAAAAAAAACTGTAGGCTATACTCATCTGAACGGTCAGAAACGTTTCGATGATCAAGCCATGATCAGGCGATGTAGAATCGGCTAGATTGACTCACGAATATTTTCTAAACAAAGAGCCAGCTCCAAGGTGTATTCCGTGCCACGAAGATCTCACAGTGAAACATATTCTTATCGACTGTGTAGATTTTGAAATGATAAAAGATTATTTTTATCGAGCGACTACTTTAAAGGATCTTTTTAGTCGAGTGAGGGAGGACTGTGTCTTGGGTTATTTGAGAAAAATCGGGTTGTTGCATAGGTTTCAATGTGTGTATGTTTTAATGTGTTGGATTACTAAGTTATTGGCTTGAGTGCTTAAATTTTGTTTGGTCGTCGCTATATAGCTGAAATATTGCTGAACGCGACGTTGAACCTTAATTATCTCTCTCTACATGTATATACAGGCCTTGTCTGCAAGGTATCTGGAGAACTACTGGAAGGAATTCCTCTCAACTTGGATGGAATCTTCATTGGAATGGCCTCCTAACCTGGTTAGGTTTAGGTGTGCGTGCTCGTTTGGTGTTCGTCCGTACGTCTACTTGTACATGTATACGCCTTGTCCTCAATATACCTGGGGAACTACTAAATGGAATTTCACCAAACTTGCATGGGAGCTTCATCGTGATGGCCTCCTCATCTGATTTGGTTTTCGTGTGTTTGTGCGTTCATCCGTCTTCTTTTTCCATGTATGTACAGGTCTTGTTTTGTCCGCAAGATTAGTGGAGAACTACTGGACGAAATTTGACCTAACATGGGTGGCAGCTTCATTGGGATGGCGCCATCATCTAATTCAATTCTGGTGTAGTGCCTGTTTGCAACCATATGCACGTCCATATGTGCGCTTCTGTCTGTCCGTCCCGTTTTCGTCCACTCCCTGTCTTGGAAACTCCTGAAGGCGGGTGCATGAAACTTCTATACAGTACAGCATGTATTTTATAAGTGTGAGTAGTATATAGCGTGGATCTTTAGGCCATATGAACTTTGAACTCTGAGTGTTACATCCGGGTCCTTTGTTACGTGACCGGAAGCGACTTTTGGCCCCTGCGCATGCGCACAATACCGGATAATAATGGTGGGCAGGGGTCAAAGATGGCAAAGCACCCGGCTATTGCACTCAGAGGTCAAAGTTCAGCTGGCCCAAAGATCTCTTTCAAAGTGTCAAGAGGCATCTATCAAAAAATTGCATCTCGTGGAGGTCTCGTTGAGGTCAAGGTCACTATAGTTCAGGCAAAGGTGACACTGACCCAAGGCATGCATTCTTCCGCAGTATTCCTCCGCGGTGATGCGGTCATGTCCGGCGGTGATGCGGTCGCTTCCGGGGAGAAGCCTCAGCGTACAAAAAATATCCTCAAGCCTTACCTCAATCTCCGGAAATGGCAGAGAATCTTCGGCAATGTCCGATCATTTCCGGGAATGTCCTGAGTGGCAAGAGCCCATGGATTTTTCTAGAATGTTCTGTGTGTATGGTGTGGAGGACATTCTTCCACAAACTGTATAATACCCATACAAGTGGGTGAAATAAGCAAAAACACATAACACATGAGTTGTACGATATTATTAATGCGAGTCTATCATCAGTATGATGTCCTATATTGCTCAAAATTTTCAAAACAAATAAAGGGGCGGCTTTGCTTTGGGAATTCTCCTTTTGACCTCGATCGTGCTGCCATCTGGACGCAAGGAAGACAACTCTGGCAGGGCGAAATCTCGTGAGGGAAGTGGTAGAGAAAGAGGAGATTGGAAAGTGCAAAAGAACGCGTTTGGAGATAGGTTGCCATGTTCGCTCTGGCTAACTGATAGAATGACCTCAGCGTTAGTGTGTAGGTGTGTGTGGAGAAGTAGGAGGAGGAGAAGGAGGAGGAGGAGGAATGGGCATGAGGAGAAATGAGGTTGAGGAGAAATGGGGTTGAGTGAGTGAGTGAGTGAGTGAGTGAGGAGGAGAAGGAGGAGGAAGTGGACGAGGGGCAAGAAGAATGGGATAGGGTGAGTGAGTGGTCATATAAAGTCGTTCGTAAACAATTAGCCTCAGATTGTATCTAAACATGAATGGTATCTTACATCGTCGCCGAGGTCACACCTATGCCCTACGCTATACTCCTCAAACGCTGTGGCATATAAAGACCCCAGTCCATTGCCGGCTCTTCTTAGGTGGCCAATCACAGTGGCTGTATTATCTAGTCTTTTGGCAGCCGACACACTAGGCTACTCGAACTGCGCGCACCTGCGCTTTTTCAACGAAAAATAGAGGAACAGCTGATGCGGACTATCTGTGACCGGTTCAATGTTTACTGGGTCACCAGAAATTAGTTTTAGCTTCCATCTTGAGAAAGAAGGATGCTCTCGTTTCTACGAAAACGGGAAGTGGAAAAAGTATGTGCTACCAAGCTATACTATTGGCATTCGAGCGAACTGGAGGCCCATTCTTATTGGTGATGAACGAGCAAGCAGAATATCTGCGTTCCCTTGGTTTTATGTCAGCCGCATCGGCCAGAGCGACAGAGATGCTGGTGCCATTCAGAATGGAAGCGTGGACTTCGTGTACTCGAGTCCGGAGATGCTTTTGGACCGTCAAAAGTGGCGACAAATGTTGACAACAGACGAGTCCCGCCCTCGAGTCCGTGTGATAGTGGTAGACGAGGCGCACACAATCTTAATTTCGTCAGTAATATTAGCCTCCGGCTATTGTTTTTTTGTAAACCTTTTGAAACTGACGTTAAATGCATGGGAGTGTGACTAACGTCATAGGACCTACGAAGTAGGGTTTGATATGATTAAGTGGTCGTAGGAGGCATTGAGACATGTTTCTGCAAATTCCCAGGTTTCTAGGTCACCTAATTAGGTCAGAAATTGGGTCGGAAATTAGGTCACATTGACCTTGACCCAATTAGGTCAGGTCACACTGACATTGACCTAATTAAGCGCATTTCCATGGTCTTATAGCATTAGGACATGTTTTTGCAAATTTCGAGGTTTATAGGTCACCTAAGCAGGTCAAATTTTCATCAAAAGTAGGTGAGCACAGAATTTGTTGGTAAGTGTCTTCTAATGCACGTTCATGCCAAAAAGCAAGGTTCTAATATCAACGGTTCACCTTAATTTGCCGGAGAAAGGATTCGGATGGACTCACTCATTTACCGGACAATTTACAAATGAGAGCCTACTTCGTAGGAAAATGTCTTACATGTATGTCTTAAATGTCTTATCGTAAATACGCTTCTTCGCTATTTTGCAACTTCGCAACGCACCTTCGTCGGATCGTCGCATCGCCACTACGATTTTTCCAATCGCAATTTTGCTGCTTTCAATGGCAACTTCACATCTTCGGCATCTTCTCGAACATCATTGTAACGAGCTTTAGTACGTATATGACTCCTTTTCATTCGTACATGGACCGTTCGCCAAGAGCCACAATCAGAAAAAGTATTTTTCTCAATGAATTGGCAGTCTGGAAGACTATAAATATGAATGAATACATACCTTCTGACTGTGTAAAGTTAAATGTAATCTTGAGAGGGACCGCATAGACGGTGAAAGAAAATGTAATACAATCAAGAATACTACACAACAAGCTTAACACAAAACCCACTAATTTTGTGATTCGCTTTAAACACGTCGACATTTTCATCTTTCCAAGACAAACCCATTTATTTATACAGACTACTATCATAGCAAATAATATTTTATCCCCAAAGGACAAACGTTCGTGATACGGATGGATGGTTGTGCTTAGACGAACGAAATAATTTAATGTATTCCTCGGTGACAGATAAGCTTAGCTTTCATGGTTCAGTTGCACCATTCTCAAAAAAACAATGGGATTCATTAAAGAATACTGCCGTTAAAGAAGTGTGACTGTGGTATTTTTAGTCCGGCAGCCAGAGGGGTGTACCTTGCTCTAGAGGTCCAACAATAGATTTTAATGGTTTTGACATCGATTGACCACGCAGATAACGAAACCGAAGGGTGCCAGTTGGGCACCATTGAGCTGTTTGATAAAACACCTTATTCCCATGGCAACCACAAGAAAAATAACTTATATTATAAGAATGTGAATAATTTGATCAATATCTGAATATATTGCTTATCCTTGAATCCAGAGAGATTAAAGTTACCACATTGTATCTATGAGTGAAGCTCTACCCGACAATGTAAAAATATCCACGGTGGCCGTCCTGGTGATGTCACAGTGACACCATTTAAAAAAATGCCATTGTTTATGCCAATTTCTCCGCATTAACTGATGAATAAATTAGAAATTAATTCTATGATATGAAATAAAATTCTTTTGGTCACTTTTACCCCGCAGAATAAAAAATGTAGAAGAAAATTGGCCAAGATATCATTTTTGTTGCGCCCATACGGCCGCCATCTTGAATTTACCCATGAAGCTTTGACCTCAGACTTTTGCCAATAGACTCATATTGTCAACAACGTGACCAGCTATGAATTCTATCCAAAGCTCTCAATGTTTCGTAGTTCCACAACCACAGTAGGAAGATCGTTAATGGTGGGGGGAAAGATTTCCACGTCCAAGATATTCCGGAATTTCAGATACATATGGTATTATTTTTTTGGTTCCGTTTAAGGACCATTTAGACCCCTCGAGAAATTTGACTGAATGTATTTCTGGAACTACTGTTAGTCCCCGAGACCCACCCTCTGTACATGTCATTCGACAAATATATGCAGCTTTATTGTTTTGCTGGAAAGTTTAAGCCGTACGACGTCTGGCATGACAGGTTAGTTTTTCTGGGTATTCTTCCATTTACCAGCTTTACCCCATGTTGAGGCGTTTACTCCATCAGACGTCCTCGATGCTCTTCCATTAACATCAGATGAGTTGTTTGAGCTGATTTATCATGACAGCTCCCGAGCTGGCGTATCTAATTCCGCTTAAGCCGGTGCTTGGGCCGTGTGGATACTTCATGGTCTCCACACGAACAGCTGCAATAAACTCGCGGCTGAGATACTAAGGCTACGTCTGAGAATTCATTGAAGTCTCGGGTCTGAATGTGTAGTGCAGAAGGAAGCTTTCATGAGTCATATGGTTGCTTTTTAGTCGCCAGACGTCGTCAATTTCCCCACCTCTTGCATATCGCTCCAATTAACTTAACAAAATGACCATATGTAAAAGAAATTACTTTTCGATGAAGATGTGACATTGTCTCCTATGTATGTAAAGGTAAATTTATCTATGTGGACCCTGATTCAATACTGGGCAGAAATGGACCAAACTTTGCTTTGAACAAACATAGGACTTTTTATTAATATTCGTACAAACATGTTTCTGGATTTATTCTTTTATGAAAGACCCAAATACGAGTTGAAGCCGCTTTATACCAACTGTGATTCTGTTGATTTCTTATTTTTCCGTGATTTCATATTTTTTATTTTATCCCTATGTATTGCAAATAGACATTTTAACAAATGTTTTGACACGTGACGCTTAAAAACAAAAGCAGCATCGAATCACTGACATTTCATTCGCCATTCGATCCCATGATCATAATGTTGTGAACAACTATACATGCAGTAAGCTATTGTCGCACGTGTATATTGCACTAAGCTATTGTCACAAAGGACAAACACCCCCGAGTGAGTGAGTAGAATTTTTACGTAGCTTCCAACATTTTTCAGTCATATCGCGACACATTATCCCCACATCGGTTCAACCCGTCCTCGATCTATCCTTCTCCTGCTGAGCACCAAGCGAGGAAGATAAAAGTTCCATTGTTTAAGTCTTTGATATGACTTAGCATGGGATCGAACCTGGGACCTGTCGCTTGTCAGGCGAGCGCTCTACCACAAGACCACCACAGTGTAGTTGGTTAGAACTTGTGATGAGTGATGTTAGGACATTTTCGAAAAAATATATGTTTGGATGGTCGTTATCCCAATGCTATATAACCAAATTTTATAATTGAAATATATCGCTGAAAATGCCAAAAGTGGCACAGACCTTGACGATGAAATAATTCCTGAACAAGGTCTTCTGGGTCTTCAATTTTTGATTGAAGGGTATATGATTCTTAGCAGTGAGTCAAGTGCCAGGAACGGGGTTACTATCTAGTGGGTAGTTCACATGGAAAGGCACACTCTCTGAACGTTTGCTGAAACATGTAGGGTATGATAAAATAATATGATATGGATAATGATAATGATAATAATAATTCGGGGCCCTCATACAGTGGGTTGAGAAACGGCATAGGCCTATCTTATGTTTGGTTTGGGATATTGTTTTGATTTTACCTGGACATAATTCGCTCGCAAGTAAGGCGTGTGATTTATCTAGTAAGTTTTAACTCTTTATCCTTGTATGCAAATGGAAGGCATATTGGGGTTTCTTAATTGTCAACATTGCCCTTTCTTACGCCTGTGGCCCACAAAACTCACAAATGACTATCGCCAGTAGAAGCATATGACTGAGATATGGAAACGCCATAAGCCTCAGAAATTCTCGCTTGGTGACGTCTGTGAAGGCAGTACCGGCAGAATATCGTCGACCTGTGGGGTAATGCCGCTTCTTCACCATTGTATGCTATCGCCTACCACAGGAAAGCGGGTTCCTAAACAATGTATGTGTGTCTACGAATATTTGCTTTTTGGAAAAAGAGTTGTACAATCTTTTGCTGTGATTGCCTTATCAGCAAACAGCAAGAGTGATTCGCATGCAAAATAACTGAACCAAAATAATGATTCCGAAATGCATGTAATGGACTAGGAGCCTTTTTCGAGCGGGGGAAATCATTCGTCCCTGTGCCTTAGCGATTCTTTCCCGGTCATGGAAACATTGAGGGCTAACACTTTGGGAAGATTCAGCTTACCCTGTCAACATTTCTTTTAACCTATTTGCAAACCACTCCGAGCAAGGTATCATGAGTAAACCTGCGACGGCGATTGCATTTTGGCAGTTAACGAGCTAGATTATAGACTTTTCTGGCAGAAGTGTCCAGTGAATTTTTATTTCAAAAACATATTTATTTTCTAATATAGTCCTCAGGTTATTTTTGTAGAAAATTGCATTAATAAGGAATTGAAAAATCAGTCCAAAACATCTATGGCAATGAAATTTATTAAATATTACGTCTTCCTGACGTCATCTAGCGGTGATCTTTTGGTTCTGTTTACTTACCCGTGTAGCTTTGGATTCCATAACGGTGCTCCAGAATGAAGAAACATTGAGAGTTTACATTTCAGACGTTATAGCGTATCACGTGGGATTAATTTTTAGCATACTCGCAAAACCCTCTGAACAAAGCTTGGCGAGTAAATTCAAGATGACGGCCATATGGGCAAAACAAAAATGGTATTCTGGCCATTTTTTCTTATAGATTTTTTATTATGTGAGGTCCTCAGTTAATGCGATAAAAAACACATAAATGAAAAATTCGAAAAATCAGTCAAAAAATTCGACCAAAAATGCACTTCCCTGCAAAACGACGTCACTGTGACTTCAACAAAGCAGCCATCTTTATTTTTTTTGCATTTTCGGGTAGGGTGTGACTCGGATATATATGGCGGCAAGTTTAATCTCCTTGGACTGAAATATTCAGATATTGATCCAATTATTCACATTCCTATAATATGAGTGATTTTGTCCTGTGGTTGCCATGGAAACAAGGTGTTTTATCAAAATGCTCAAGGGTGCCAGGTTGCCACATATATGAGAGCTGACAAATAGTTTGACAAACGTGGCTTGGTCGTTTGTAACAACTCTGCCTCGTTTATTCCCTTTCCGATAATGTGTCATACAAAACTCGGACCTGACCGGATGCGGCTAGAGACTTGGGACAATACATCCCTCCTTACTTTGGAATTAAACCGTGTTCCTATAAAGATAGCTGACAGACGTTAAACTTTAAACTTTAAACTTTTTTTAACTTTAACTGATATTCCCAAAATACTGATTCTGTCAGCAAAAATGTGTAGCTTTTACAAAGCATAAGCTTTCTCCAACTGGAGTTCACAATTTATGTGCTTAAATCATTTTTCATTGTTCATATTCACAGTCCAGAGTTTCCAAACACGAACGTTTCAGAACTTGAAAGCAGTTTGAAAGTTCCTGTCCCTATAGTTGCATGGCCATTTACGATACGATAGGATGTTAGCTCAGATCTCACTTCAACTGTAGTTCTTTTGGTACTTGAATATACACACAGTTCATTCTTCACTAATGACTGAGTCACTGTACTAATCACTGATAGCACTTAACCCTATCTGGCCTGAGATTTTTGGGACGTATCCTGGCCTGAGGGGAGGGGGCGAAATGGCCCCCCTAAATTATTTTTCTTACCCCTTGCGATAGGTGCCTGAAACTTACCACATCATACCCTTGGGTCAAGCTCTACCAGAAAATGTAAAAAAATCCAAGATGGCCGTTTCGATGACGTCACAGTGACGTCATTTTCAAAAACGGCATTTTTGGTAGATTTTCCGGTCAGATTTTTCGAATTTTTTATTTATGCAATTTCTCCGCAAAAAACTGCACGAAAAATTAGTAAATATTAATGTGATGGATGTGAAATAAAATAGTGTTTGTCCACTTTTCATCGCGAAAAAGCAGCAATTTTGAAGAAATATGACCAAAAAAAAATCACATTTCTGGAGCCCCACATGGTCGCCATCTTCAATTTACCCATGATTCTCTGCTCGGGGGGTCATGCAAATAGGCTCAAAACGACGCCAATATGATAAACGATAAATCACGGAGTTTCAGTTCTCCATTTTTTGTCGTTTCGGGGAAAGAGCAGAAAGTTTGGTAGGGAGGGTGGGGGGGCATTTCCCCCCATGCCAGGTAGGGTTAATAGATGATCACATAGAAACTTAAAGATCATTGAAATAACTTGCACAAACTTGCATTTTAAAACTTAAAACTCCTACACCGTTAACTATGTTAACGCCAGAATGTCAGTTATGACAAATAATGACAATCGGAGTCAAGTTTAGAATTCAGTCATGACCATTTCAGGTAAGTTCAAAATTCTGTAGATAGCTGGCAAGATGTCTCTCTCTCTCACACTGGGGATAATTTCTTTCCTCTTGTCGAGGTGAAATTATTGGTGTACCGATGTAGTCATTAATCTGGTCATAGGGACTGTTGATCACTTTGAGGAATGAACAGTTTCGCATAACACTATGTTCATCACGTTCTGCTGTTACCATGGTGCACTTGATGCTGATCACCTTGTACTTCAGCGGTGAGAACGCAGTGGACAGTTTATTGGTTTTCTAAACACGGATTAGAACAGTATCCTTAACTGATATTTGAAGACGGCACACACGTGTCGTTTTGTCGGAATTCTGTTTTGCCTTTGTGTCAGTATAACGCAGTTCTGCATCCCGATACTTCTGTGGGAGTTGCGCAAGGTTGGAACGAAACACAGATTAGATTGAACTTCTTCTGGAGACTTGTTGATAGTGATATGCGGTGTCGCACGATGGGTGCGAAAAAAGGAATATGATTCCTGTTTCCAGTTCTTCTCTTCTACGTGAGAAGTACGAATTGCCTTTTCCGGCGTTTATGTGAATTGTCTCCGTTTGGTCTAGGCCAATATGGGGTGATTTGCTTGCGATGAATAACAATGAATTCACCGAACTCGTCGCTGTTAAATGGGGGCCGTTGTCGGATTTCAAAGTCTCTGAGACATCGTGAGTTGCGAATATCTTAACAAGAACAGGAATTGTGGCTTTAGCGAAAGTTGAACTAATTCTGTCCACATCCGGGAATCTACTGTAGTCGTCGTAGACCACCAATAGATAATCTCCACATGGTAGTGGTCCACAAAAATCTGCACTGACCTCAGCCTATGGTGCTTGCGGGAGATCAGACTGTGGCTCTTGGCGAGTTGTATTCTCTGGATTGCAACTACTTACCATTGAGTCGACTAACGAGTCCATTCCTGGAAACCCACACTTTTGTTCCCAGGAGCCGTTTTGTCTTTACAATGTCCTGATCGCCTGTGTGTGCTTGCTGCACTACTACTACTACTACTACTACTACTACTACTACGTTGGTGTCTGTGAGGAATAACAATTTTCGTCCCACACAGAATGATAGCATCAGGTAGAACATAAAGTTCCTTTTGTGGTGAAGCGAATGTCAAGAACTGATTTCCTGGTTTCCGGTTGCCTGTCTTCAGCATTTCAGTGAATGTTTGAAGAGAGGGACGTACTTTCGTTGCGGCTCGTATCTCGTCAAGTGACATAAATTTTGGTGTGGCATTTGCAGAAACGAAGTTGACATATTCTTCCGCGAATCGCTCGGATAGTGAACTAAGAATTGTCGTGAAACTCGGATGACGTGACAGGTAGTCAACTGGGTTTTGCGCAGGTTTGTATTTCACAGTTACTGGCTATGGTTGTAATCGCAAAGACCATCTCTCGAGTCTCGCTGAAGGCTTGGGTTTGGGATTATTGTATATTCCCTCCAACGGCTTGTGATCAGTAATCATTGTCACTGGTTTTCCATAGTTGCAGAGATTGAAGTGTGCACAGACTATCGCAAGGCCATCACGTCCTGTCTGCTTGTAGCGTTGTTCAACTGGTGACAGGGCGCGACTGGCATATAGGGTATCACATCCTTTTCCTCTGAATCACTAACTTTTTGGACAAGAATCGCATCAAGTCCTACCTGGCTCGCGTCGACTACGATTTCCTTTGGTTTAGTAGAATCGAAGTATACCATGACTGGTGTAGAGTCTAGTGACTGTTTCAGAGATGAAAGCGCGTTTTCCTGTTTGTCAGTCCATTCCCAGGGCACAGCCTTGTAAGTTAGTCCAGGAACAGGTTCCGTCAGCGCGGTGTAGTTGGGAATGAATCCCAAACGGTAGCTGGTCATGCCTAATAAACTGCGAATCTCTGTGTTTTTTGTAGTTTTATAGCCCCTTCAACAGATATTCTGGCTTCTCATATCAATAGCTACACCACGCATCAGTGCGAGTTTGGTCAGGTGACAGTTGGAAAGCAATAACCGCCAAAATCTGGGTTACGTGTCTCCAGAAATCTGTTTCTAGGATTTCTGATAGCATACATCTATGGTCTTGAGTGAATATAGAACATTTATTGAGAGGTCTGAACTTCATCAATCAGTATCTAGAGACCTAAAAGCCCCTCCAACAGATATTCTGGCTTCTCATATCGATAACTCTATCGCGCATCAGTGCTACACTGTAGTTCGGTCAGGTGACAGTCAAAAATCAATTAACACCAAAATCGAGTTACGTGTCTTTATAAATCTGTTTCTCGGATTTCTGATAGCACACCTCTATGGTATTAAGCGATTATGGAACATTTATTGTGAGATTTTCTTGAAATTGACAAAACTTGCAGATTCCTCTTGAGATTGCACACCTAAAAATGATCTCCTTATTATTTTTGTAGTAAATTAGCCCGAAACATGTCCAGAAAACTCTACTCGATTTCCCGACTAATACCATATATTGTCAGAAAGCCTGGCTTTTGTCTTCAGACATATCAAAAAATGAGGTGACCTTATGTACCATTTTCCCAGCTCCAACTGGGGGAAGATATGTCATATAGCATAAACACCACCATGGAGACGGCAGGGGGTGGGTAATGAAGATTTCCTGAATTATTTTTTTTATTATTTTCAAAGCGACCGAGAAAGTTCTAAGTTGTAAAGACCAACTATTCCTACGAAGTAGGCTACAGATCGCAAATTGTCCGGTAATGAGTCAGTGAGTCAGTCCATTCGAATCCTTTCGTCGGCAAAATAAGGAGAACCGTTGATATTAGAACCTTGATTTTTGGCATGAACGTGCATTAGGGCATTGTTAACAGCAAGTTCTGAGCTGAAATAATTCTGATTAAAATTAGATTTATAATTAACACTTCAGTATATTGTTATAGATATATGTAAACTGTACCCTCTAACGTGTATCCTATTTCACATCCAAACATTTCATCATTGACCACATCAGGCTTCAACTTCAGGTCAAATCACCCACTGATGGTGAAATATCCTACATCAACCAATTAAGTCAGCCTGGTGCAATAACCCAGCAGAAAAAAGAAAGATGTGGTATCATCCTTCAGATTAGTCTGTGTGAGCAACAATGATAAAAGTTTACTGAGGGTGAAACAAAGCCATGACGGCTGTTTAAAGGGTCTTAATTTATTTTCTTTGGGTAGAATTTAACTAGATAAAGTAACTTTGATCATCATGCCAAGAAAACTGTGGTCCGTTTTGCTCCAGCGTTTTATCGCATTTAATGAGTATCAGTTACCACCACCGAGTCATGTCTGGCTAAAAATACCCTGTCATTGATCCACATTCCACTGTATGCCACATGGCCCTATTACTGAGGTTAATCTTAACGTGCATCTGGGACAATTTCACAATTGCCCGACAGCATAGGCCTACTGCATATACCCTCAAACAATCAGCGCTGTTTGCATAACTTAAATTGTTAAACCATATCATTGAAATAATATAGCAGAAAACATTGATGTGAGTTATGATATGTACACTATGATCAAAGACATGTTCATAATGTGCTAATCGGATAGTTAGGACAATCATTACTTTGCATCAGAGAGTGTGTGACTTGGATTCAAGGGTTAAGACTTTGGAGGGAAATACAATTTTGACAGCAGAAATATGACCCCGTCATTTGCTGATTAGAGCGATAAAACAGGGTAGGCTAAATGGACCCTTTTCAATGCAGTATTTCTTGGCATGGATGTGAAAATATGAGGACATACTTTGGGGGTTTTTTGTACCTCTTGAATATTGACTATATATCACACTTGGATATAATTTAAACAAAAAATTACATGTGTAAACAAAATATGTCTAAATTTTTCTTGTCATTTCAAATCTTGATCCATTTTGATTCCTTGATTCCTGCCACGGAGTGTGTTGGTGTGTCACAGCAATGCAATTCCGATTCACACAACGAAGCTGAGGTGGTTTAACATTTATCAATGAAGAAAATCACCGATCAACCGCCATAGAATATAATGTGAAACAAGAAAACCGGAATAGTACATTCATCAGATTGCCGATACTCAAAATGTGTTGTCTCATATATCTAGATAACAACGTGATGTAGAGACGCTATTTATTCGTCTTTGTACCGGTTATGCTCAGGAGAATGACATAGAATCATTATTATCTTGTGCATAGAAGGTGTTGGTCTTGAGTTGAATTACCGTAAACTACATAAAATGCTACCTTTCTACTATAGTACTATATATAAAAATTTGTTGTATTGTTGGGAAAATAATGTGATTCAAAAAGTTGTTTTGATCCTGGACAAGGGTACTGAAAACCATTAAAGAGATGTAAATGTATTTTCACACGTAAAGCTTGAAATCTACTGAACCTATATTATTCAATCTGTTTCCTTTAATTAAAAAATTGTAAAATTAAATCGGCGATCGTTATTTATTTTTGGAATGAAGGCGCATTAGGAGACTGTTACCAACAAGTTCTGAGCTGACCTACTTTTGATGAAAATTTCTCGTGATTTTTGATGAAAATCACTGGGGATTCTGACTTGGGCGGTGCCCATCTTAATATAGGCAGGATTTCAACTGGGGGTGGGGATTTCCAAGAGTTCAGTT